>CAFUXE010000366.1:0-20540 GCA_903364295.1 Serranus cabrilla | reverse complement strand
AAAAAAAAAAGGTGCATTTTTGTAATAAAAAATATATAATTTAATATTTCTTAAATTATTTTTCCATTTCTGTTCTGGTAATTAATTCCACCAACACAAAACCAAGAACATACCAAATACATGACGTACCATTAAACAGTTCTAAACATAAATGAACAACCAAACATAAAGAAAAGGAAGAGAGAAAAAAAAATGCTAATAAATATACCTTCGATACGTTTAATAACCTCTCCTTATAGCTGGTGTGATGGAAAGAGAAATAAATAAATGAACAATAAATATTAATAGTTTATCTTTTCTGTCCCAGCATCTTTTTCTCTTTTGCCAACCAGCTGATTAAATATAACCTCATCACTAATGCCTGTTCAGAGCTATTTTTACCATGACGTCATCACACGTATTCATTTAGTGTTACGTACAGTATGTTCCTCTTTACAAAAGCCACTGAGAGGTGATGAATAATCTGATGGGCCTGTTAAATTCTCTGTTTTCAGCTGAGGGGATGAATTTCCTGCTTGGTGCACTAATCTGTAACAGATGCAGCCACAGCAGGCAGGCAGGCGGCGTGATGGACGACACCGCGGTGTCTTCCATCAAGTCACAGCTTTTATTTTGAAAAGTCAAAGATGAGCTGTACAACCTTCATTAGTTTCCATCAACACATTTCTATGTGCATTTAGAAGATTTGCATGAGAAAAGCTTGATGTAAACACCAAAATATGATAAAAGTTTGCAAAATGTTCATACAATTTTTCGGGGGGAAAAAATAGTAAATGCACTAAATGGGAGATGGAAACGCCTTTTCTGAATAAGTTCTTCTTCTAGCCTACAGTAACACATTACACTGCCATCTTCTGATAAACTTATGTTACTGCAGCTTTGGTTAATTGTTCTAAACCACCTTTCGCTTTTTAATGCGACATTTACAAAATTTGATTAATCTTAAATGGAAACGTGGCTATTATCATCATTTTGGCTGCCAGTTTTCCACATGTTTCTGAAGCAGTCCTCCTGTCTGTGTGTGTGTGTGTGTAAACATCCAGATGAACCCTCGTCAGTGGGCCCACATCTCGGAGAGCGCCAAGGACCTGGTGAGACGCATGCTGATGCTGGACCCAGCTGAGAGAATCACCGTCTACGAGGCCCTCAACCACCCCTGGCTGAAGGCAAGAACGCACACACACACACACACACACAAATATCAATTTCATGACGTGATACTGTATCGCTTCTATTTTATTATATATATTCTACATGACAACATTTATTTCACAGCATCTATTTTTTATTTTTTATTTTTTATTTAATAAAGCAGACGAGTAAAGTCCTCTGCACAAATTGCACAAAAATAATATCATATTGGATGTTGTAGGGAGTGTTTTTATTGCATAGTGACACAATTAAAAAAATTATTTTCTATAACTTATGAATCTTAAAAGTATCTTTATTACATTTTTCAATTCAAGTTACAGAAACAGATGGTAATAACTCATATAGTAGTGAGTAGATGTATAAAAAATAGTATCTGTATAAAATAGTCATAAGATGCTACAAAATGCAGCTCCAACTGTTCAGATGCTAAATGCATGAACATTTGTTTTGCATATAACATTGTGTGTGACAGTTTTGCTAATAACTTCTCTAAAAATTGCAATATATTGCGTATAGATTCCCAATATATCATTTTATTAGTAATAAGTTCACCACAGCTCCGGAGCTCTCAGTATTGGCAGGTTATTGTCCTTTGTGTGATATTTAAACAGCAGCCTGTGTAATGTTGTTAGTTGTTACCCCTAAACCACTGGCCTTCATTATGCTGACTCGACACTTCCTTCTGCTTGGAACCACAGCGCTGCTTTCACATCCGTTCTGCGCTTTAATCTGTATCTTTGTGTGCTATGTCCCATTGTGTTTACATGGACATCTGTGTTTATGTCGGTGCAGGAGCGGGACAGGTATGCCTACAAGATCCACCTGCCTGAGACCGTGGAACAGCTGAGGAAGTTCAACGCCAGGAGGAAGCTGAAGGTCAGCGGCGTGTTGATGTTAAACACATTCATCGGGGTGAAACCCGAGATGAGAGGAAGCGTCACCTCCTCCACACTGTGCAGCTGCTTCTGATGACCCAGATTCATTTCTTTTAAAATGTTACTCCGAGAATCCCCACATGCTGCGTACACAAACACGTAAAAAGCACGTAACACAAACCACAACACAGGGCTCTTATCAGGCCTTTTGTAATGGCTATGCTTCCCCTGCTCTGTGTTCCAGGGTGCAGTGCTGGCTGCTGTTTCCAGCCACAAGTTCAATTCCTACTATGGCGACCCTCCAGAGGAGCTCCATGACTTCACAGATGACCCCACCTCCTCAGGTAAATCACTCGACAGATCCTGGTGCAGGGAATATATTTTAATTTTCAATTTACCAGCAGGAAATTCTACGTTTAAATATCCCAAATTAGGGGTGTACTCATTAAATATGCACTAATTTGCATATATATCCAGGACATTCGATAAAGCTAATTTAAAAAATATTATTTTATTTTGTTGCTTTATTAGATTTCAACCATTTATCTATTACTTTAGGAATTACAGTCTATTTTCCCTATTCTACATTTCAGCTATTTATCTCTCATTACTTTTGGCTAACTGTGTAAACTTCTGTGCCCACTTGCTAACTAGTTTTCACACACTCTTACATAACTGCAACATGTAGTGCTGAGGTGTTACAGCTGATATTTTCTTTTCAGATCATGATTTCTGTATTTTTCAAACGGTGTCTGTAATCTTCTCTGGCAGCAGGAGTAGCCCCGGTGAAATATGGTTCATGTCAGGTCAAACGATGAAGATGCATTTGCACCAGAGAACACGTTCACTTTCTAGCCCAGTTTCTATTCTGGCCGTTTCTTTTCTGGTGTCTTACTGTGAACCCCAGCTGTCTGTGGAGAACTTCCCCTGTTTAGAGGTAGACAGATGTTGCCTCAGAGCCTCACTTCCCTGTCTCAGCCTCGGACTTTCACTTCCTTTGATAAGAAGACTGACTGCAGGCCGTACCTGCCCGGAGATATCAGCACACTGAATCCACTTGTGTTGCACAAACTGTAGAAAAAAAAAGATCAGTTTGTCTTATCATCGAATGAATTAGTAAAATTGTGAGCAGGTTTAATGCAGCTGCTGCAGCCAGATAGACTGAAACCGCCACGTTTGATGTTTCTGCTGAGACAGCAGTCTGTGGCGGTCATGCTTCCTGGTGACTGGTTTATTTTTGCCTCTGCAGACCTGCAGACACACTGCCGGTCATAGAGTTGTGTAGAGTAGCTGATGCTCGAGCAGCTTGGCAGATTCTTCATACGCTGCTGCTTTTTGCTTCTCTCTCTGTTGCTGCTCTTCCTTCCACTTCCCCTCTGCCTCCTTTTATTGTCTGTCTTTGTTCTGTGCTTGTGAGGTGTTAAACTCCTTAGCTGCAGTCCACCTCCTCTAATCTCAGCCTCTCTTTCTTTGGTGTTGTTTTTCTTCTGCTGTGCTGTCTCTAGGACTGCTAGCTGCTGAAAGTACGTATCCCTCTTCCCACCCATAGACTCTGGATGTGTGATATCACCATGACATCATCACTCGCTTTATTAGTTGCATTTTTTCCTTGTTAGTGTTCAATGATTAGGGGCCAACTGCTCCCTCTGTGTCTCCCTCTGTCTTCTCTCCTGATTTTTAATCCTCCTGACCTGTAAAGATGATGTTCTGTTTACATGCATCTTCATTATTACAACCTTAGGAAGCTCTGTAAACACAGATCAACTAAATATTTGCATTGTTAGCTTGTGGGATGCACAAAACCAAAAATAAAAGTTGAGAAGATAGCATTATAATCAGATTTATACTTCCAGGTGTTAATTCAGTACCTGTGTGACTTGAAAAGGGACTTTAAATTAGGGATGCAATGATGCACTCAACTCACAATTCGATACGATTTTACGATTTATTTAAAAAAAATTACAGAATGAGCTTTAAGACAAATTATGAATGTAAAAGGTTCCTTTATTTTTCAGACAAAAAACAACATTTCTGAGGTAGGATGCAATGAATGCAAACTCAAAAAATATATAAATATATAAAGACTTTTCTCTCATCTTTAAGAAATGAAAATGAAGTAGGAATTAATCTTGACCTGAATTTAATCTGTCAGCCAAATTTAGTGGAGAAAAAGTACAATATTTGCCTCAAAATTAAGTGGAGTAGAAGTATAAAGTTACATAAAATGGAAATACTTCAGTAAATCACCTCAACATTGTACTTAAGTGTGGTACTTGAATAAATGTACTTAGTTACATTTCACAAAAAGTAGAAATGAAATCTCTAACAGGACTGTTAGGCTTTGTGTTGAATTTTTCTTTCAGAATTAAGAGTTATTGTTCAATTTAAAATAATTACTACAGAGTGAGAACATTAAAAGTGCAATGTTATTTAGTTGAATTGCTAATTGAAATCTATGAAGGTAATTGTTTAAAATGTGTTTCCCTGATTGGAGCAATGAGATGCATGTAAACAGAAACTTAACCATAAAGTTATTTACAGTTTAAATGTTTCCTCCTCCGCCGATCACAGTCAGAGATGAATCAAAGTCTTTTATCAAAGCCCATTATGAGTCCAGCATTCTACGTGTTTGTGAATGAATTTATTTCTCCATATTCATCTTTCATCCGTGACTCCGGGGCTTTTCCTTTTGTTATCTGAACAAAGACTCTCAGGCAGTGCTTCTTATCCTGTTCAAAATAAAAACTCACTACTTAGAGTTCCAAGGATGGACTAATCCATAGCCTCTATATTTAACCTCTCTGAAATATTTATTCAATCGATTATGAGAGGCAGCGGTCATTCCCTGGTGGTGGAGCATCATCACTTCTGTGGTCATGTTTAAGTAAGTCAGGGAGAGGAAGATGTATTCTGAGCACACTGCACTGTTGTCCATCATATCAAGACTTCAATGTATTTATTATCACGAGAGCCCGACCGATATGGGGTTTCTGATACTGATTTTAAAGAGGGAAAAGAATCGATGTTATCGAAATATTTAAAATTATTACACATTACACAATGTATTACATTGTCAGCCAATTCCATAAGTGATAACTGAGAAAATAAAGAAGAAATAAGAAGAAAATAAATGGCTAAATAAACATCATTTCCTGCATTATATATTGTATAAAATAAATAATTATTAGACATACTCATACAATTTATATCAATGTCCACCAATCCTATATCTAACTGGGACAATAAAGAATATGTAAAAATTAAATAAGAAAGCTTAATAAGTAATAGTACTCCAAAAATAATTAAAAAAAACATATAAACAATAATAAAAAATGCTAGCTAACAATTTCTAAATCACGTCAAGCTACATTTTCTGCACGAACACCAATATTGATCATCTGATATCTGTCAGTTCATGTTTAATTTGTATGTGAAGGCTCCACTTATTATTGCTATATGAGATTTTATCATCAGCATTTGACCTTATTTCATATGAATATTGTGCATTTTTCCTGGGCGTTCTGCTCCTAACCCATCATCCACTGTGACTTTCTGACGTGACTCTCCTCTGATGTTGTATTGATGCCATGTACTGCTGTTTTTCTGGTTTTGCTGCATGGGCGATGCAGCAGGTACTGGGGGTTAAACAGTTCTGAGTGTTTCTGTGTGTGTCATGTGTTTTACGTTGCTGCTTGTCTTCTTGTGGTGTAATTATTATAATTTTTTTGCCTGTTTGTGTATGTGCAACACGTCGTGTGTTTGTGTATGAGTGTGTGTGTCGTGGTCAGTGTTTGCATTTCGTGTTTTGTTGAGTGTTTGCTGGGACTGCTTGGTGAACTTGTGAGTGTGTCTGTTCAGTGTGATGTGATCCAGCGTGTGTTTGAGTGTGTAACCTCGATATGTGTGTGTGCAGGGGCAGTATCACAGGTTTTGGACAGTCTAGAGGAGATTCACGCACTGACGGACTGCAGTGAGAAAGACATGGACTTCCTGCACAGCGTCTTCCAGGATCAGCACCTCCACACCCTGTTAGATGTGAGTAAACCTCCACATCAGCACTTTTTCCACTGCAGTACCAAAAAGGCCCAGTAGGTGTCATTACGAACATACGGTATTTGTCCATCTCCTTCTCTTAGTATTATTTCTTTCTCTTTAATGTGATCAAATGGTTCTTATATTTGTCTTTTCAGCTTTATGACAAAATCAACACCAGGTCGTCCCCTCAGATCAGAAACCCTCCAAGTGATGGAGTGCAGAGAGCCAAAGAGGTGAGGAATGTTCATTTATTTGGCTTTTAAAGCAAGCTAAAAAAAAAAAAAGGGTTCTAAGAGTTAATGTACCTTGTTCTCCTTGTCTTTGTTTCCTTCCCCAGGTACTGGAAACCCTCTCCTGTTACCCAGAGAACATGGAGGCCAAGGAGCTCAGGAGGATCCTCACACAGCCGCACTTCATGGTGGGATATCACACACACACACACACACACACACACACACATACACTCACTCTTATAGGTTTGACAGGCAGTTTTTTGGAGTGCATGTCGAGCGTGCTGATTCGTGTGTGAGATTAGGACCCACTGTCAGGCGTAGAGGGTGCTTCTGACAATCCACATAACTCCTTCGGCCACAAAGCTGCTTAGCACCTGAGCCCGGCGAGGGATAGACACATGGAGGGGAGTAGGAGCGCACACACGACTGTCAGAGAGGCAGGAGGAGCTGAGGGGCTTCAGGCGGGCTTCAAGCGTGGATATACGGTAAATGCTGCAGTTACCTGAGAGGAGGAGAACAGAGCAGAAGCCAGTGGTGGATTTCCTGTAAAGGTAGACGTTGTTGCTGTCTGTAGCTGTCAAACCTGAAGGACTGCAGCTTGTTCTGTGGCTGCAAAACAGTTCAGCAGCAAATATAGAATTTCAGGGAGTAAATGACTTACTTTTACTGTAAACTGTAGATTTATTCTTTAAATTTTTTTGCACATTACTGCAGTTTATTTAGCACATGAGGCCGAGGAGTTTCCCGCTGCTGATGTGACACTTACTGGAGCTGTCACAGGTTTGGTTTGGTTTGGTTCAATCCAATTAGCCTGCTTCGCTCTCTGTCCTGAGCGGCCGGATCTGTCATGCTGCCACAGACATTTAACAGAGCTGATGGATGAATGGGTGTAAAGGGCTTTGCCATGGTAGGAAGAAGACTCGCTCACTGATTGTTTGATTGGGACTGCATCATACGTCTTAGTGCCATTTGTCAACCTGCAGAGAACATATGAATGACTTGACTCAAAATATGATAATATACTGAATACACTTTTAGTCATGTAACTATTGCAAACCATAGGATGAGAGAAGCTGCTGTATGTAGAGTGCAGGTGATTTCAACACGAGGGGGTTTGATGACTCTGCAGGAAGCAAGACAAGGCAAGTTTTTTTAATACAGCACACAAAAAGCAGCAGGACCATTAAACAAAACCTTAAAATCAAAGATAGAAAATAAAAAGTGAATAGAAATGGCTAAAACGGAAGCTAAAATATAATAAAAGGTGTAAAAAAAAAAAAGTCCAGTGCAAGTTTGTTCCAGGTATACGGTGCATAGAAACTGAACGACACCACAACAACAGACAGTCTCCTGTTAGTTCATCACCAGAGCGAGGTTAAAGAATCAGATCCTTGCAGCTGCTTATATCACTTTAAATAACCTGATTTTGGAAAAAAGTGACAGCCCGAGTTTACTATTGTGTCTGCGAGAAGAGCCATGTAAACAATGAATTAATTTGTTTATTAATGAAAATACATGGCAGACACACAGAGCATGTGGGGGCGGGACTGATACAGACAGACAGCACATTTCTGGATCATCATGCTGGTGATACTATTTAGTTAGAGTTGAAAGCCAGCACTTATGGAAACGTTTCACTGTATAGTCTGGCTTCATTTCTGATCGAGGACATGATCCGTTCCTGTGAGTGTGCCGGCCTGATGTTCACCAGTAGTGAAGCCTTTGCTGCCAGCTGTCTGTCATGCACCATCAGTGGACACGTTTGGCTGTGACGAGCAGATGTGATCATTTGGCAGCGACTAGACATGTTTGTATAAAAACACTCAGTGTGTCAGTGACATGATTAGTGCCCAAAGAGGATTAGTGTAAGCCACACTTTTTCCAGTGTTGGAGCGATCTGCTCACACACACACACACACACACACGATACTGTATGTACTAACACATGTACCTTCCTCTTGACTGGGATTTGGTAGTCTGGGTTTGTTTTGTTTTGTCGTGGCAAACTTGGGATTTCTGTGTGTTCAGCATTAATACTTTTAGCGTTAATTTGCTTCATTCCCTGAACCACTCCTGCCTGTGTCCTGCAGGCCCTGCTGCAGACCCACGATGTGGTGGCCCACGAGGTCTACAGTGACGATGCTCTAAGGGTGACCCCCCCGCCCACTTCACCCTACCTGAACGGGGACTCCCCAGACAGCACCAACGGAGACATGGACCTGGAGAACGTCACCAGGGTCCGCCTGGTCCAGTTCCAGAAGAACACTGATGAGCCCATGGTGTGTGAATTTACATGCTCACTTTGTCTTTTCATTGGTCTATCTGGAAACATTTTCCTGAGGTATTTTTGTAACTGATCAAAAATAGTTGAGAAGCCAGTTGATCGCCAACTTTGGTGAGTTGGTGACAGAGTTCATAACCTTGATTTAGAGACCCATTGGACATATTTCAAACAGTTTAAACCAGCATAATATAGGACCTGTGATTGAAACTACTCTTCAGACCTCAGTGAGACTTCTGGTGCACAGGACTGAAATAAATGCAAGAGGTTAACATAGCTCACCTACCACAAATGATTTGTGTGTGAGTCCCCTGCAGGACCCTGACCCTCTGTCTGTCTAACAGGGTATTACTCTGAAAATGAACGAACTCAACCACTGCATCGTGGCCCGAATCATGCACGGCGGAATGATTCATCGACAAGGTACGCATCCATATTTACTATTCTATAAACTTCAACCACACATGCACATTTAGTACGTTAGTCATTTCATCTGATTAGATTTTCTCTCCAAAAAAGATGAATCACAGGTTATACGGCAGGTGGGGAGATAACAGTAACTTCTGGTAATTGACTTAACGATGAAATGTAACTCTTCCTTACATCTCACGAGGTGTTTCCTGGCCTCTGCATTATAAAGCGCTGGTGTTTCAACACCCAAGAGACTAATTTGCAGCTTTTATAAATTAATTATTTCTCCGCTCCAGGGACTCTGCATGTAGGAGATGAAATCAGAGAGATTAATGGCATCAGCGTTGCCAATCAGACGGTAGAACAGCTCCAGAAGATGCTGGTAAGTCACACGGATCAGATTTTCACTTTGCACTTTTGCTTTAAAACTCACACATGACTTGTATGTTTCTTGTGTGCACAGAGGGAGATGAGAGGCAGCATCACCTTCAAGATTGTGCCCAGTTACCGGTCCCAGTCCATGTCTTGTGAGGTAGGAAGTCAGACTCATGCAACACATACATTTTTGCATCGTCTGTGGTTGGAAAAATAATGTATTTTTTTCCCTCTGTTGCAGAAGGAGTCGCCAGACGTTTCCCGACAGTCGCCTGCAAATGGTCATGCTAGTGTGACCAGCTCCATCCTGGTATGTTTGGGCTTCTCCAGAGAAAACAAATTAAATGTTGTGTTGAAGTAATCTTTCCTAGTTGTGTGATTAAGTACTAAGATAATGGTAGTACACAGATAGAAGTTGATCATGAAAATCTTCTGTCATCCCGACCAGGACCTGCCAGCGACCATCCAGCCCAAAGGCCGTCAGGTGAGACTCTTTTAATCCACCTGTGCGCTCCTCCCTTTGCTTTACAAAGCACTACTGACATGACAAACTAACACTCCAGGTCTGCATGTTGCACTTAAAAGCACTCACGTGTTCTTCATTCCCATCACATCTATTTGGTTTACATTAAGGTTTGTTCTCCAATGTCAGGCCTTAACTCTGCTTGAACATTGGAAAGGATTCCTACACACAAAACGTTTCCTTCCATTGTAGTGTAATATGTCCTTGTTGACATAGATTATTTAACAAAGGAAAAGAAAAAGAAAATGTATTTTACAAGTGACAAATTTGAGATGTAAAATGTTAGGAACCCTGATGTCTTGGTCATATCTGTTAAGAGCGCTTTCACAACCCAAAGTTTACTCTGTTTTAGTTGAACTCTGGTTCGTTTGGTTTGGTCACAGAGACGGATGCAGCTGACTGACTCGGACTTCTGCTAAAGTCTGATATTTGTTTGACATCTCAGCCGAAAAACACATACACAAGATGCTAAATGAGGTCCACAAAAACAAAGACGTTTATAAAATAATTCAAGATCAGTGCAGAGTCGAGGTAAAAAAAATAAAATACTGCGAGTATATTTCCAGCCCTCTGTCGTTTTTATTTGGAATTTATGCGCTGTGAAAGAAAACTAGACTAAAAATGATCAATTTCACAAAAATCATAAATGAAACGGTTATTTCTTTACCTTTTATTTGTATTTTTAAATTTTAAAACATTTTTAGCTTGTGTACAGCATAAAAAACATTTTAGTAAAATTTAGTAAGTCTAGTCTCGAGTTTCCCTCATTTGCACTTGTTGCATTATGATGAAATAAAAGCTCGTTATGACCCATTAGTCATATGTTGGTGGGCTGATTTAGGTTTATCTTCGTTATCAGGCTCAGTATCAGGTTTGCGGCTCCATTTTCTCTTTTCTTTTGTTCAACCAAACGGACTTGGGTTGTGATGGCGCCCTTAGATGCTTTTCTTTTTTGATTTTGATCACATTTGTCTGTTTCATTGTGTGTTTATCATGAGGCCACACACACACATACAAACAAACAATGCGGTACAAACATTGTAACAAATAAGAATCCAGACGTGGGTCCCTCATCACGCCACCTTTGTTTATGCCCCCCAACGTTTTCTGCTGCATGATATATGTGTAAGTGTGTGTGTGATGCTCTCAACCCCTTAGATCTCCAGACCTGCTATCAAGGACAAATTGTCCATCAAGGTAAGCCGTCTCTCAGTGGACCCTTCGTAGAAGTAGATCCCAGCTCCTCCCATCCCCATCGCAGCATTCGGTTCTCCATCGTAGTGGTGTCTAGGTGCCATGCTAGCTATCAAGGCTTCATATCTGATCCGTCAGTGGACATAAAAGGCAACAGAATCTGTGGGTGTGTGTGCATTAGCTGTCGATAAGAAGGACGCGTACGGCGGTCGATCATTTTCGTCCTGCTTTTCATTTTTCTAAATGTCTGTGCTCTTTTCCTGCTTCGGCTCACACGCTCTCTGCTGTCTTTTTATCTTTTGATGACAGCATTTCTAACTACCTCCCAGTTTTTGCAGCCAGTCTCCTTTTATGTGGGCAGCTTGGCCAATCATACTCTTTCCCATTTATTCTCCTGTGATCGCAACGCTATTCCTTCACCGTATCAGCGCCTAACGCGTTCCTCTGTCTCACTGTCCTCCCTGAACAGATCTACGTTCGCGCTCAGTTTGAGTATGACCCGGCGAAAGACGACCTCATCCCATGCAAGGAGGCGGGCATTCGCTTCCGGGTGGGTGACATCATTCAGATCATCTCCAAGGACGACCACAACTGGTGGCAGGGAAAACTGGAGAACACCAAGAACGGCACAGCGGGACTCATCCCCTCGCCCGAGCTGCAGGAGTGGTGAGTACAAAAACAACAAACAAACAAAAAGCATGCAGGTAATTTGACTCATAAACAACGCAATTTGTTCTACCATGTTGTTTGAAGGCGTGTGGCGTGCATAGCAATGGAAAAGACCAAACAGGAGCAGCAGGCCAGTTGTACCTGGTTTGGCAAGAAGAAGAAGCAGTACAAAGACAAGTACCTGGCCAAACACAACGCAGGTAAGCCAGTGGGCAGCGTGGCACACGTGGGGAAACTGGGCTAATTTAATTTGACAGCTTAGCGAGCAGTGTAATGCAAAGAAGTGATTGAATTGTTACTAGTGAAAATCTGAGGTTTAGATTGAGATGTTTAATGTGTACCTGCTGCACGCCTGTTGCGTTCTCCCTCTGACAGACCTCTCCTACTGCTGTCTCGATCTCGTTTTCAGTAACTAACAGTGTTGCAATTAACAGCTTTTGATGTGTACAAGTTCAGTTTTTTTGTTCAATTTGTCTTCTTTTATGGTGTCTTTTTATTAACCCTTCCGCTCCCACCCTTTGTCCATATTTCATGCTGTCTCTTACCCAATGACATGGCTGCATGTAAGTAACTCCAGACAGCTGGCGTCCAGCTTCTGTGTTTTTCTTCCTCCTCCTCTTCCTAATGTCTCCTTGACTTTTGATTGACGGCTGCTTTTGTTTGGTCGGTTCTTAGCGATGTAATTCAAAGTGGTCAAATTTATCCGACCAAGGTTTGTGCATATAAGCACGTTTAATGCTTTCTCAAGGTATTCGACCTTCATGAAGTCTGCTTGGTGCACATTATGGAATAATTTGAATAACTCAGCTTTAAATATTAAAGATTCCACTTTTTATTTAAGCCACAGGGACAAAACATCTGAATTAATGTTAATCATTAGCCTTGCTTGCGTCCCTTATGATTAGCTAGTAGTTTGAGATGTTTGTATTCATACTACTGTGGAGTATGCACACTCGTTTGCCAGATTATGAGGTACATGCAGTCTGATACAGCCCTGAGTTTTGTTTATATCGTTTTTAGGATTGTGTTGATTCAACTTACATTTGTTTTAGTGTTTTATTCTGCTAAACTGAGAGGTGTTTCTAATATTTAGTATTTTCTATTAATATAAGTAAAAACACCTTTACATGCTACAGCCTTGAAACATAACAAGAAAAGTGACAAAGTCAGATCTATTGCAGGACTGTTCTTTAGGTGTACCTAATAAACTGGCGCTCGCGTGTTTATTAACCACTTGCTTCTTAATTCACCTATAGAGTCATAGTCACATTAATGATCATGTAGCACAATCCGACATGTTATCCTTTTCCAGCTGACGCGGTGCTGAACTAAAGTTTCTCTCTGCTCCGCAGTGTTCGACCAACTAGATCTGGTGACGTATGAGGAAGTGGTCAAAGTGCCGTCCTTCAAAAGGAAAACACTGGTCCTGCTCGGTGAGTGAAAGGTTTTATTTGTGAAGGGCAAAGAGGGAGATTAACCAGTATCTCTGTATAGTATGTCCCATCATTATTTTCCTTTAAAAAACTGTTTAGTTCTCATAGCAACTCTCACTTGTGCCACCAGATGTCGCCAAACACCTGGTGGAAAATCAGAATTACTCTCTCTAAACATTTTAACGTTTTCTTCAGATTCATGAATTTGAAGGTTTGTGTTTTTTCAGTGTGTTCTGTGTATCCTACATTGTGTGTTTAATTCTATTACTTCCATTCAGGAGCACATGGAGTTGGCAGGAGGCACATCAAGAACACACTCATCACCAAACATCCTGACCGCTTCGCCTACCCCATCCCTCGTAAGAGACGCACACCAACACAACACAACCCATTCTGTCGTTTTCTGATTATATTACGTTGGGAAGGAGATTTTTTATGCTGTGTTCAGTATTTTGCAGCACAAAGGAAAAACAAACAAACAGACTTTATTTTCCTATATTTTGTAGATTTTTTATAGCCTTTAACAGAATGAAATGAAATGATGAAATAAGTTATCCCAATCTCCTGTAAAAAACATTGAATCTAATATATCAACAAAATAAAACTATTCATTTTGAAATTTTCTTTATCCAATGTTCAGATTTGTGTCTCGGAAATATATGCAAATGAGTGCATATTTAAGGAGATCACATCTCATTTTGTATATCTAAACATACAATTTCAGAAAACTTGTAATGCAAGAAAAATGTTGTCTTAATGTAAATAACAAACTGGGGAAGTTTCATGCTGAGATCTAGAAGATGATTCCACTCACCTTTAATTTCTCAGACACGACTCGGCCTCCTAAGAAGGACGAGGAGAACGGGAAGAACTACTACTTTGTGTCTCACGACCAGATGATGCAGGACATCAGCAACAACGACTACCTGGAGTACGGCAGCCACGAGGACGCCATGTATGGAACCAGGCTGGAGACCATCAGGCAGATCCATGCACAGGGCATGATCTCCATCCTGGACGTGGAACCACAGGTAAATGTACTTTAGTGCAGCTTTGAGGTACTTTTTATCTAAATTTTCACTTCCATTTAATGACTTTAATTCCTTAAATGTCTGTGTATTTTTATTAAAATGTCCAGTTCTTTATCAGAACATATACATCAACATATGAACATAAATTCCCCCTCATATTCACAGACAAAATAAAAAATAATAAGTAAAAATTACATCATGACAATAATAATAGTCTTAAAATATATTTATAAATATTATGTTTATTATAACTAATAAAAAATAAACTCATAATATGAGTAAATAAATCGAATTAAATAAAAGGTAATAAGCCAAAAGTAAAAATAAAAAATAATAAACTTTGTCGTTGATTTTTTTATTCTTATTTTTTGTCAGCGTGGCTCCAAGCTCCCTCTTGTTTAAACACTTAATTTCCTTTTTAATGTAGTTTTACTGACATCTGCTGACTTAATTGACAACATTCTCTCCCTGTCTTTTTCTCAGGCACTAAAGATCCTCAGGACGGCTGATTTTGCTCCCTATGTCGTCTTCATCGCAGCTCCCACCGTCACCCCCGGCATGACCGAGGTACAGCCATCTCCTCTCCTCTTATGCTCGATGTTCACGTTTACTTTGCACTAAATCCACTAACTCTCACCATGTTTTTATAGCATGCTGTGCTACGTGTCTTAACCTTTTGCTTTGCTGTGTTTGGATCACTGCACGCCCCCTGTAAGCATGTTTCTATCTTATTTTTGGCATGCCCATTTTCTTGATTTGCACTCAAGATTCCAAAGTGGTGCAAGAAACTCTCTGTAAGTACTCATTCAGTGTTGTGAGTTCAGCTTGTTTAGACTGTAGAGAAGTGTGTGTGTGTGTGTGTGTGTGTGTGTTGCCTCACTGTGTGCACTCTTACTCCTCTTGACTTCATCTAAATCCTCTAATCGCTCTATTAATCCTCTTAATGCTGTGTTTTCTCTGGTGCATTTTCATTTCTGATATTATTGTCTCCTCTGGCCCAACCCGAGCTCTTTCATTTTTCCTCTTTTCCTGTATCCTGGGGGTATTATTAAAATTATTTAGCTTTTCTGAACAATATTAGGATTTAGATTGCAATTATTTTCAATAAACTTCAGTTATAGTAATAGAAAACCACCATTTTCGTGGCCACAGTGTTAAAGGAGGTTAATTTTTTTAACAGAGCTTTACAAAAAGTAATATTTTTTACTGTATGTTTGTGCATTGTAGCTACAGTTTTGCTCACTTTTAGTAGGAAATTATACAGCTGGTAGAGTTGAAAATTCTCATTTATTACTTAATAATTTCAAAATTACATATTATATTTTGAAATCTGACATAAGACAACAACCAGAAAATCAATTAATTGTATTTCACTTGAGTATTTCCATTTTATGTAACTTTACACTTAGAGGGAAATATTGTACTTTTTACTCCACTACATTCAGCGGACAATGTCTCAAGTAGCTAAAATTCTGTATCAATAATAAAAATACAATAAAATATATGTGGAATATATATTCAGTAAGTTTTGAATGCAGGACTTTTACTTGTTTACTTGTGGAGTAATTTCACAGTATGGTATCAGTACTTTTACTTAAGAAAGGGATCTAAATACTTCTTCCACCACTGCTAAAATTAGACTACAAACTAGACTTTAATTAAAAATATTCATGAATTAAAGTATAGAACAAAAGCTAAGTCACGTCATTGACTCTGTCGTCTGTTCCCCCTCCTGCCGTCAGGATGATTCTCTCCAGCGGCTCCAGAAGGAGTCGGAGATGCTGCAGACGACCTACGCTCACTACTTCGACCAGACCATCATCAACAACGAGATCGACGACACCATCCGGCTGCTGGAGGAGGCCGTGGACCTGGTGTCCACCACCTCCCAGTGGGTCCCCGTCTCCTGGGTCTACTGACACACGCTCAACGGCAACTCGCTCATCGCCCTGAACGATCCATCTCCCATCCAGCGCGGATGCTAAACGCGGGTCGAGCCCCCCTTCGAATCACGTCTCTCATCACACATTTCTGTAGATAAACTGTTGTCGAAAAAGAGGGAAACTAATGACTCGCTCCAGAGACTTCATCCTGCCCCGCCCCTTTTTCTCAGCAGCCTCAAAAGGCATATTGTTGTGTACATATATACATATATATATAAATGATAAAAAACTAAGTGAATATGGTTCTGTCCTAGTTGAAGGGTGGGGAGAGGAGGGGCAGTGTGGTAGATATTTTGTACTTTTCTTTTCTAATTGAAGGATGGGTGGTAATATTGGAAAGGCAATAGCGAGCATGACCATAAAGCAGTCTTATGTGGGTGCCTGTGTGTGTGTTGACCTTTTAAGGCACTTCTTGTGGTACTCTGTGTCCTCCCCTAATCTCCTCGGCCCCTGTGACAAACAAGCCGAACTTTAAAGCACATTAGAAGCTGCTACAGTGGCGACAAGTAACTCCCTCAGCTCCAAATGCAAGTTTGAGTGAAACGGAAAGCACAGGAAACTTGGCAGTTTCTTTCCCCTCAGCCCTGTTATTTATTTCACTGGCCCTCTGTGCCTGTCAGTTTGTTGAAGGAGCACACCGCATCCCTCTACGCTGTCTTTTTTTCGTGTGTTGCTGTAGCCGATCGTCCCACGCTTCACTCCCTAAACCCCCCGATGGTCTTTGTTTACATCTCAGTTTGCACAAAACGGACAATGAAGAAGACGCGTACTGCATCTCGTCACCTCATGGTTTCTATTTTGTCTTGCTCTCTGGCTGTCTTTACCCCTCTCCCCCTGTGCATCAGTAGTAAGTGACCTGGAATACCGTTCTTGGATGAAAAAGCACCACTAAACATGGCTCCTGAACTGGAAACAGAAAGGAGGAAAAAAACGAACTGCCTTATCAGAGCCTCGGGGAAGACGTCTGTAACACCTATGCACACCCCTGGAGTCTGCCAGGCAGACCGCCATGAAAACCATTTTCTTCTTTCTCCACACTCAGATAGTGAGCCATGACAATTCAAGTGTTCATAGGAATGTCTGTGGAAGGGGAGAGGGCCTCATGTAGGTGGGAAAATCAACCCTAGAGCCACCATTTTGGAACTGTTAACTGTTGTCTTTAAAAATATAAAGGAGTATTCTTGTTTTGAGGGAGAGAAAATAACTAAATTTTGTGTGTAAATGTTTCAATGGTGCGTACGTCATACGAGTGAATTACGAGCCAGTGTATATTAACCCTTAAAAGAAGCTCAGTATGTGACATAACCTCTTCATGCTTTGCCAGAAGTGGTGCAGCGCCGCCCCACCTGCTGCCAAATCTCTACACGATTTGAAAAAAATAAAAAAAGTTTTTCAGCTGTGTGGTGCGGCGGCTGCTGTTCCACTTCAGGTAAAGTGTTTTCATTTCAAGTCCTGTGTAAATTACCTCTGCAAATGACAAAAGCAGCTCTTCTGTATGAAATGTTGTTCTTTTTTGTTATTTCATTTTTAAAAAAAATATATTTCCTTTTACGTGTTTAAAGTAAACCTGCCTTGTCTTTTGTCTGGTTTATTTTCTGATGTGTGCGAGTCAATGTGTGGGTATAATTAATCCAACACTATTTTTTTTGCAAAACAAACATTACTGAATATTGTCTCATTGCACTTGTTAAGGTGAATATTTGTCTGTTGGATTCCTCAATGATCCCATTTTAATGAGACGCTCAATGTAAATCTACTCTATTCAATGTCATGCCTGGCAGAAAGCAGAATGAAGGTCTATAGAAGGATCTAACCCTTCTCATAAATAACTGAGCATTGCATTGCTTGCTCTACACCCTTAGTTCAAACAGCTGCGAGGCGCTGTTTGAGGAACAGGAACCACTAACAAGACACTTTTTCCTCAGTATTGATTTGAAGCTGTTTTCAAGGAGAGACGAGTGTCATTAGGAAAGGATTTCAGAGCCTCGAGGGAATCTGATGAGGCTTGAATCCAAGGCCTGTGCTACACGTCGCCCTCCAGATTCAGAAGTAACATCTAATTGTAATGTTGATTCATTCACTCTTTGTTTTTCTCATGCTCTAATTTGTGCCTTCAGAAGTAACCTTATATTGTAGTTGCAGCCTACAGCATCACCGTGCTCGCTCGACTCCCCAGCTGATTTCCACAACTACAATCAGCATAAACAACAAGTCTGTAAGTAGAAGAAGTAATTAGTCCTCAAGTGCGCTGATAACCGGGAGAAGCACGCCGTTTCTGGACCGTCGTTTAGGGGCTAAACTTTACGCCTTTTTGCTAGTTATCACGAAAGTTATTATGTAAGTGTGTGTGTGTAGCAAAGGCTTAGGGGTACATGGTGATGACGCGTCCACTACGGATTTCGGTATCAGCCTCACTGTGGCTTTTTTGTTTTTGGCGAAATCAAGTCACTACATTAAGTTAAAAAAAACTTCGCGTTAGTTAGTTCGTTGGCCGTCGTTCACTGAGGAAGACTCGACGCTGGATTTCCTACAATTGTTTGACAGCTTTACAACCGTTCCCCCGGAGACGCAGCTGATTCATTCATCTGGATTGTGACGTCACGGCGCCCACCGTTTGTAAGGTAAAGAGTAGCGCTACCAACGTTATGGCCATAAGTGTGCACACAACTTTGCGAGTGTAATTCCAAAGCATTGGTCCCTAAAATAACAATGACTAACTGAACTGTATCTCGTTGCCTGTTATCTTTGATGTGGGTGAATTAAAGGACATTATGGACGTTCATTAAGTTGAGGAAATACTGTACAGGTCGATGTGTTGACAGCAGGAGAACTAATCCATTTCCTGCTGCTTTACACTTACCCTGCAACATATTTTAGATGAAACTTTGACTTTCTACAGCTTTTCATTTAAACTTTGAAAAGCTTTTGCTTATAGATTGAGATTTTTATTCATTACACAATCTTATAAATTATGATGTATTGTAAACAGAGAGCCTTATAAAGTAGTTAAAATTAGCTCCACCTCCATCAATTACAACATCACAATGCTGCAGACTAAACGTATTCATTTCTGCATTAGCAATAATAAATCATAGTTCTAAGAGGGCCGTCTTACTGCATTAAGATACTTTAAGTATTGTTCATTTTCCTCTTGCATCTGTAGTATTATTTAAAAAGGGTTTTTCACTACAAAAGCAGAATGTTGTCATCGTTCACGCAGTTTGAAGAATCAAACAGTGGTGTAGTTGTGACATGAATAGGTCAGTAGCATTGTATTTCCCTTGTATTCCCATTTGATAACTCTGTAGGAAATGAACAGAGGACTGACAGTTTAGTTTCCATGTTTCAGTGAACTCTGTGCCCTGCAGAACACACACACACAGAGGTGTCAGCCTGGCATGTTGAACCTCTAGTTGACAGTCAGCTGTTTTCTCTGCTGTTTTGCAAAACCGGTAGAATTGGTGTGTGCGTGTGCGTGTCCGAGTGTCCGTTCAATCACTTCATCATGTTTTTAATGCAGCGTTCATCTTTTCCTCTGCAGGAACTGAGTGTCCGTCTGCGTCCAGCCTCAGGTTGTTTTCCGTTTCGTCTCGGTGTGGAGCCTCTGTGGTGGGGAGTCGGCGGCTATCCAGGGACTTCAGTGTGACGGAGCGGTGAGTTTAAAGGACAATAACTGAAATGTCTAAATGTCTGTTAGGAACCTTGAGCTCTTTGATTCCAGGAGAAAAGTTATTTTGTGGGAGACAGATTATCTGAAACTAAAATAGTAATATTATAGTATAATCTGTCCAACAATGACAGAATAACACCATATTATGACGTGTTTTGGTCAAAAGTGGTCAAATTTGAAAATTTCTTAAAACGCCTAAAAATGCTTAAAATGGCCCAATTATAGTCTGTTGGTACTTATTATAGCACAATAGATTTAAAATGGCAGAAAAACACCATGTTGTAAAATGGCCAAATTTTCAAAAAGTCAAAGCATGTCGTTTTTTTTTTCCTGGAAATTTTCAACTTGATTAAAAATGCAACAAAATTCGCAGGATAGCTTTATTAGAGTCTGTTGATGCATGTCAGGGTGAAAGTTTTTGAAAAAGGACAGAAAAACACCATATTATGACGTGTTTTGTCAAAAGTGGTCAAACTTTAAAATTCCTTAAACAACCAAAAAAGCTTAAAATGTCCCAATTTCAGTGTGTTGATACATATTAGAGCCTAATCTATCCAGAAATGACATAAAAACACCATGTTAAAAAATGGCCCAATTTTCAAAAAGTCATTTTATGTTTTGGCCAAAAGAAAACGACAGTTTTCTTTTGGCCAAAACATAAAATGTTTTCAAAATGCACCAAATTCGCAGGATAGCTTTATTAGAGTCTGTTGAT
>CAFUXE010000365.1:603465-641196 GCA_903364295.1 Serranus cabrilla | reverse complement strand
TGGGACATTTTAAGCATTTTTAGGCGTTTAAGGGCATTTTAAAGTTTGACCACTTTGGACAAAACACATCATAATATGGTGTTTTTCTGTCCTTTTTCAAAAAGTTTCACCCTGACTGGTTATCTTTATTAGAGTCTGCTGATGCGTGTCGGGGTGAAACTTTTTGAAAAAGGACAGAAAAACACCATATTATGACGTGTTTTTGTCAAAATGGTCAAACTTAAAAATTCCTTAAAACGCCCCAAAATGCATAAAATGTCCCAATTTCATTGTGTTGATACATATTAGAGCGTAATATATCCAGAAATTACAGAAAAACACCATGTTGCGAAATGGCCAAATTTTCAAAAAGTCATACTATAGCATGTCTTTTTTTTTACCCGAAAATTTTCAACTGTATTAAAAATGCACCAAATTTGCAGGATAGCTTTATTAGAGTCTGTTGATGCGTGTCGGGGTGAAACTTTTTGAAAAGGGACAGAAAAACACCATATTATGACGTGTTTTTGTCAAAGTGGTCAAATTTTAAAATTCTTTAAAACGCCCCATAATGCTTAAAATGTCCATATGTCTTATATGTATCAACACATCGTAATTGGGCTATTTTAGGCATTTTTGACCATCTTTGACAAAAATCAACATACTAGAGTATGACTGTTCATAATGACATGCTATACTATGACGATGACCGGAAATGTATCCAAATTTTAACGTACATATTTTACAAGACAAAGCTAAAAGCCGTATTTAAATCTAATATTTCAGAAAACTTGTCATATAAATGATGTTTTATAAGCTTTCCTTAAAATCTTTTTCAGTTCTTAATTCCTGACCTTCCATTGGCTTGCTTGTGTAAGTGTTAAGTTAAACATGTTTCAAAAGGGTTATGAATAATCAACTTACTGTGAAAGGCATATTTAAAGACACGACTGCAGTAAATGGAAGATGGGTTGTGTGATGATGTTCATAACTAAATCGCAACACTAACTGACACAGGAAACATTCTAGTTGGACATTCAAAAAGGTTTTCCTTTATTTTTTTTTCCTTATTTTGCCTGTTCATTGTGTTACACTCTGTATAGTAAAGTCAGGCCTAAATCCACAAACCATCATAGTCACAACTGCAACTATTGCATAAATACAAAGCAACATACAGGTGATGCTCAAAACGTGTATGACTTGAATGAAACACGAAAGAGGTTACAGTACGCAATGGCAAGAAAAACAAAATGCAAAACATTCACAGCAAAAAAAGTAACGACAACTTTTTTTTTCTTTTTTTTTCTCTGTCAGCTTTGGTTTTATATGTTGCAGTCTCACAACGACCTTAATCAAAAACTTAAAGGATGGGTTCACATAATGACAACAAACACTTACAGAGGAGGAAAACTGACGTGTACCGAGGGTGACCTTGACATCAAATGCTATAAGGAAAAAAGGGAAAAAGAAGAGACATGGATGAGACGAGTGTGACTCAGGTTTATGTCGACATGTAATGTGTCTCACACTCGCCTGCCCAAAAAAACAAAAGCACCAGATTTTAGGCATCCAGTTGAGGTACTAAATCGCACGCAACAACGCAAGTAAACTTTTCACTGATGGTCATGATTGGTTCTTTCCTCACAGCAACAGTGTTTCTGTGCAACGTGTCTTCATCAAGATTGAGAGAATAATTAACAAAAACAACAAAAAGGAGAAAAAATATACAGAAAGCTCTTATTAGCTCATATAAGTTTCCAAACAATAAATATGTAGAGTAAGTTCAGAGAAGAAAAAAAACACGCACGCACGCACACACACACACAACTTCTCAATTCAATCAGTCTGAAAAAAGGTAAACCAAAAGATCCAACATGAATGTTTGTGTGCTAAAACTCAATGAGTGTAGATTTGACTTGTAAAGGGAAAACCTCCCTTTTCAAGAGCTTCATATATGACCTTAATTCAAGCAACGATACTGTATTTATATAGAAATGTTTTAATAAATGTGCAGTGCTTAGTAATAAGGATTAAAGTCATTTATTATTACACAATCTCTGGTTTTCTAAAGATAATGGTATTTTATTGGCTTTGTCCCTGCCCATTCAAAAACAAAATGCTAAACAAGCCAACTCTTAAACTGGAAAAAATCAAAAAGATCAATTTGGAAGTGTGCTTTAGTCAGTGCCCACACTGAACGGATAGAAAGTGTTGATTTGAGTCAATGCTGGTATATTTCCTTATACTCTTTTTTTTTTTATCTTTTTAAACAACCACATGCATTTACATTTATGTATTAAAGATTCCTTTTTTCCTTTACATTTGAAAATCAAAACAAATCGAAAGGTCGTTTGCATTCGTAAATCTTTATTCTATCCTCAAATCTGTGTTTCGCAGCAGTTGTCAGTCTCGAAGTGTTGAATGTGTTTTAAGTGTGTGTTTTAAGTGCCTGCGTGTGCTAGAAGAGTAGCGGTGTCTTCTGTCAGAGGTGATGGATGGGTGGGGGCTCGTGGTTCCCTGTCCTCTCCTGAAGGCTTTCACAGTTTGTCCGTGTCAGGAAAGGAAAACAAAAATAAAGAAAAACTGTAAGAGAGAGGAGAGGTAGGGGTCCTACCCCAAGCGGACCACCTCCCTCGCCCCACTTCAGTTCTGTCACTCGTCGTCGTCGTCTTCCTCCTCTTCACCGTCAGACAAAGAGGCACAGGGGCGGATCTGTCGGTAGCCGTCCAGCCACTTCTCCACCATCTGGGTGACCAGCGGGTGGTTGCGGCGACGGGAGCTTTTCTGAAGAGCAACCAGAACTCCGCCCTCTGTGACACAGCAGTCCAACCACTCCCGCAGCAGCTTCTCCTGTTGCTCTTCATTACCCATCTGAAAGAAGGGGAAGCAGATATGGCCATCAGAGGGAGCCATTTCACCAGTTTACAATGAAGAATGTTAAGTTCTCCTGCTGAAGCGTTGTGTTTCTTTAGGGGTAATTTTTTGTGATGAGCTTGAAAGAGATAATTGTCCATTTTAAGTGTATTACCTACAGTAGATGGCTGTAGGGAATGCCTCATTTTGGAGAAGCAGGCAGAAGGAAAGGCATGGGAGCTAAACAAGGTACTGCTGTGGACCGGGGCAGCAGGAAAACATAGTTTAGTCACCTAAGTAATTAATAGCAATATTTAGAAGATTTTCACTGCCCTTTCTGTTTTCTATGCCCTCTTCAAAACCACCAACCTCCTTTGACAGAAACAGTAATTTCACCTCACATAACATGGGAGCTGCTGGTCTACCGCTGCCTGGATTGTTTAGTTTTCAGTGTTATTTTGTGACTTTCTACAAAGTCACATAATAAGACAAACTAACTGATTGAGGCAGCGGTAGACCAGTAACTCGTGTTTTCTTCGAGGTAGAATTATTGTTTTTGCCAAAAAAGTCTGGTGGCTTTAAAGAGAGAACAAAAATGGAGAAAACGGCTTCAGTTCCTGCCTGTTTCTCCGAAGTGCAGGCGCTCCGACTGACATTTACTGTAGGTAATACCCTCACTATGTATAGGGTAAGTACCTCATACAATGCCACTTCAAAAAATCAAAAATCCTTTAAAAGAAACACTAACACAGAGGAGAGAAACCTCTTGCCGATTTCATGACCATAACAAAAAAGATTCACAATGACAAACATCCAACGAGCAGACGCAGTGTGTGTATGCTTACTTCCTGCGCTGAGAGGAAGTGAATGTGAAGCAGCTTCCTTTCGCTGTCGACCAGCGGCAGGAACGTGACGGTCACGTCATCGTCTGTGTTGAGGTTGGCGCCCGCGCCGCGATTGTCGAAGCCGTCGTTCTCCATGGCAACCAGTGCTGAGAAGTGTCCCCGCGTGTAGCCCAGAGCGATGGGGCTCTTCCAGCAGAAACTCTGCTCCCACAAAAGGGGCAAGTACACACCTGGAGCGACGGGAAGGAGGAGTGGTTTAGAATAATGTGGCTTAGGAAAAACAGCAATAACACGGTGTAAAAATACTACAAGGTACAACGACATTCACAATAAAATAATTGAAGTATTATCTGCAAAATGTGTTTAGAGTATTAAATGTAAAAGTATTATTATAGCTTATTATTTCAAGGCAAAGCTGATTTTAATAATTTTCTATTCTGTGAAACAGTTTAATCACTATTTATACATAAAAGCGCATATGTTTTGTATTTAAAATCTGAAAACTTAACTACTGCTGTCAAATAAGTGAAGTAAAATTTCAATAGTTTTCTCTCAAATATAGTGGAGTACAGGTATAGAATATCAGGAAATGGAAATACCTACGTAAAGTACAAGTATCCCATTGAAGAACAGTGAAGGCACTTTGTTAAATTCCTCCCACTTGAAATATTGCAACACATTGTTGAACGACAAAATGCAAAAAACATCTGCTCATATTTCATTTCTCTCATATTTCCTCAGTTCCATCAACACAAAGCAGCTCTCACACCTCATGAATGCCTCTGTAACGGACACCACAATAGAGAAGCCTCTGTTCAGCTGCTCTCCTCTCCCAGTAACCGCCGTGTTTTTACTGGGTTCACTTGGTCACCACTTTAACGGAGCACCCCTCCCCTCTCTATAGGCGCCCATATGCACGCCTCCCTCTGTGTGTTTTACATCAGCTCCTGGCAACAGTAAATCACGGATCCATCAGTCAGGCAGTTGGCCATTACAGAGCACTTTCATCATCCCCTGTGCAGCATCACTCAGCAGACAAACTGAAACCAGGCCGTTTTTACTGCCAGCCATAAACGCAGAGCCCGCTCTCCTCAGGATTGTTTCTGATGGTTTACACATGTTCACGTGTGTCCGGATGTGTGCTCCTATGCAGTGGTGGAATGTAACTCAGTACATTTGCTGTACAAATTGGAGGTGCCTGTATTTTAAGCAGCTTTATATTTCTACTACGTCTCAGAGGCCTATATTATACTTTTTACTCCACTACATTTAAGCTTTAGCTCAGATCACGATTCTTCTCCATTCAAGTGAAATCAATGTTTCTCTAAATTCAGTTATTTTAAATTTTAATGTTTCTGAACATCTGGAAACCTTGACATTTTAGAGATCTTACAGGAAAGCGATAGTACAAACATATGATCTTATAGATTATGATGCAATGCTGTAGATTAAACTATCAAAGAATATTTAAAGGGGCTAAAATGAGCATGCAACAAACACAATATTAACAGCAGTAGCATTAATCCAAACCTTTACATACAATAATAAAACACACACATTTTACTGCAGAATGATTATCTTTACTTTCTAAACTTTAAGTAACTTTTGGGTGATGATACATACTTCTTTTCTTCAGGTTTTACATGCAGGATTTTTACTTCAAGTTGAGTGTTTTCCCACTGTGCTATTAATACTTCCTCCCACTGCTGTTCCTGTGACAGGCGTTGTGTTTTGTTCAGTTGTTTATGTTACTGTGAGTCACATAGTACTAAAATACCCTGTTAAATAAAAGACACTAGCCTGATACATGTTGTAAATAGCAATTACTGACAGTTCAGAGGGGCAGTTATGTCAGCTATGTAAGCTATGCAGACACATGTAGGCTGGAGCTATTTCACAAAGGAAGTCTAGTCCTTCTACGGACACTGGATTGGAGCTGCACTCAACTTTTAATGGTATTTAACCAAAACAAACGGTCTTTCAAGCGGTCCACTCACTCCTCACCTTGAAAACGGGTGTACCCGAGCGTTTCTCCACGGAAACTTTTGTAATACTTCACTCCATAGACGATAATGGGCCTACGAAGTATGTGTGCAAGAACGAAAATGTGGGTCTGCTCCAAGCTGGATCCTGGCTGTAAAAGAAAATATAACACAAAGGGAAATTATAGTCAGAAAGGCATGCTCGGTAACTATTACTGTACATTCCCTCTGCCAAGCTACTCCAGCAAGTGTTGAAACCTGAAAAAACTTTCACAATTACTGTGCTTTCACACCCAGATATAATAACAACCCGCCCGACATGCTTAGCCTATGAGGTCACACGAAGCAGTGAGAGGCAGAGAAGTGCTGATGACAGACAGGATGCACTTTCAGAGGGCATTACAGATTAAGTATACTGCAGTAAGAGCAGTAAAGCTTCTTGCATAATTCATACATCATTAGTGTGTCAGGTTTTAAGCACATCAAGCTCCTGTCCTCCATATTAATGTGTGTGTTTGCTTTCATGTACCTGACTAGCCAGGGAAAGGATGAAAGCCCAGTCTTCCTGCCACTGTTCCTCCCGGAGGGAAAAGTGCAGGCCGAAGCTCTGGGAATACCACGACTCCCACTCCTTCCAGCGCGTGTAAAACCTGCAGACACACACAAATACCGTTTTTGTTTGTTGACATTGATTGACCTTTCTGTGCAGAAAGGCGTGTGACTCCTATTCATCTCTGATGTGGTTTAGGCTGGATGACAATTGCTCATCTACATAGTAATTTTCTCACTGCAAAACCCACAGTTTGATAGAAATAGACATGAGTCACTCTGGGTTGTTGTGCTCATGTAGAATCCGTCTCAGGCCTTCAATTGTTCCAGCGCTCTCAACATTTCACTCGAGTAAGAGTTCATTAATCTCCTCTAAAATTTGTGTGACTGGTCTAAATCCCGAGTCAAAGCCTCTCATTTCTAGATCAAAGTCTTAGATCTCAGCATGAGCCGAAAATCCAGACTTTGGATTCTTGGTATATATCCCAACCTCTAAACCGAATGTCCCAATTTCCAACAGTCATGCAATGCTTAAGGAAAACAAAACGTAACTCGAGATTGTTGAATGTCAAGTTTCAGCTGTTTCTGTGTCCTTGGGCAAGACAACCTGCTCGTTTTCTTGTAAACATTTCTGTGTAAAACAATCAGCTACATGTTTAATGTGTAAGGACAAACATGGATATGATACAGATGTTTTGCTAATTCTTCAATGTTCAAGAATTTAGTTTAAAAATACCAATTTTTTCAGCCTGCAGTTAACCTGCAGGAAGGACAACTATAACATCAGACACAGAACAGTATATCATATGCAATATTACCTTAAATATAACTTTTACTGTTATTATATGAGGCACTAGTGTTAGGATTACCCCTTGTACACTTTATATTTATTTGTCTATTGTTATTATTTTACTCTTTCATTTTGTATGTATATTCTATATGCATGTGGTTATAAATTTTATGCAAACTCTGGTACAATATTCATTATGTTTTTGCACACATTAGGGTGTGAACTTATTAAAAGCATTCCCCTGCATGTAAACAGCACGTCAAAGTCAGAACTTTCTATTTTGGGTGTGTGGTTCATTATGTCATTCAGTCTGCTAAACACAGTATAACTAGGTGACTCTGTGAAAAACGCCATGCCACTCATAGGTTGTGTTATAAAGGGCTATAACAGGCTCACCAGTGAGAGCAGTCGTGTAGGCTGTCATGGAGGGTCTTGCGGAGCACGGAGTCCTTGTCATAGATGCCCCACGTGGCCTGCAGCACCGAGTCGAGGAGACAGTCCCCAGCCGTGCGGTTCCACAGGGCGTATAATCGACTGTCCAACCTGGTGCAGAGCTCCAGGGACCAGTTGATGATGGGAGACTCCTCCTCGAGTTCTGAAAAAGAGGAAAGGAGGTGTTTAATGCTGTTTTTCTTTGTGAAACATCAGCGGTATTACAGGAATAATATGTAACCCTGCATTAAAATGTCTACAAAACGACCAGACATATACTATTTTGTTAAGTTGTGTACCTACATTATTCCATTTTTTTCCAACAGTTTTCAAACCCAGAGAAATCTGCAGCTTTAGTCAAAGTAACAGTCAGTTTTCAATGGCATCACTTCCCCTTGCACATGCGTCTGTATTGTGGCTACCAGAGGCTGTCAGAAACTGACTTTTTATTTAGCTTAATGCCACATTCTGACAGGCAGTTTCTTAAATACACTTTTTACAAGGTTGCATAGAGGCCATAGTGGGTTTTTAAATCAAGTGCAAAGGCAATGTTAGCATTTTAAAGGACTGTTTGAGAGAGCGTTAGTGACTACCCACACCTGTCAAAATATATTTGCCATAAAAAGGTTTACATAGGTCTGCATGGATGATTATGGCTGGGAACCAGATCTGATATACAGTGAACACCCACTCTCACGGTCAGTGATTATATATATATATGACAGAAACATAATTATCTGTTGTTTTAAGAATTATATATAAATAATCGCATATATATTATATTAACAAATCTCACTAAAAGTTTTAAACCAGAAACCAGATTGTATTCCCAGTTATGTAAAACAACTCTGCTCCAACTAAAGGAGAGTGATCACTACACAGGAAGACTTCTGTCAATGAGACAAAGATTAAAAAACAGAAAAGCTCCAGTAAATCTCTTCTGTGTGTGTGTGCAGGAAGTTTTATAAAAAATAAAAACTTTTCTACATGATCCATTGATGATGCATCCATGGAGCAGTAAGGCATTCTGAGAAAATTACATCACACCAACATTCATCCGGTTTGCAACAGAAATCACAGCCAAAGTTCATCACTATGAAAGACAAGCGCACATGTAGAGTGATACAGACCAATTTAAAATGAGCTGCAAAGAGAAGGAGTTGACATTTGAAGAAGAGTCTGAAAAGGACGAGGCTGAGAGCGCCGATAAATTCACCGAGATGCAGCAAGAGGATCAAATCCAGGAGACTCATTCTTTGGTACAAAAAAGAAAATAATGTCTGTGCTCGGGAGGGGCCTAAGATCTCTGAAGGGGAGAATGAACAACAAACAGGTGGCTTGGAAGACAAGCTCCAAACAGTGGGGTCAGAGTATCCGGATATGCTAGGACCTGAACATGAAGCTTTGGAGAGGTTGAACGGGGCTTTGATCAGTCGGACTGAACAGCTTCCAACAAGCTGCAAAGAGGATAACCTGACGTCCAAAGATGTGTCAGAAAAGGACAAGGTCGAGGCTGCAGGGAAAGTCCCTGTGATACAGCAGGAACATCAAATCCAGGAGCTTGATTCAGTGGTGCAAAAAGACATTGTGCCCAGGAGGAGCTCCAGATCTCTGAAGGGGACAACGACCTTCAACAGGAGACACATCACCAGGAAAAGAAGCTTCTGACGGAGGGTTCAGCGTGTCTGGATAGTCTTAAACCTCAACTCGAAGCCTTGGAGAGTCATAACAAGCTTTTGAGCAATGAGGTGAAGTAGCTTAAAATACGTTATGAGCATATGACTGAGAAGCACATGGCGGGGAAGAGAGAAAAAGAGGCCCTGCAAAATCTCATTCCAGAGCTCAACATCGAGCTCCAAACGGAGAAGGATTTGTGTCCTCAGCAGCAGCTAAAGGTCTCGGAGAGGGAGAAAATCCTTAGCCGAGACACAGACCTTCCCGAAAGAGCATGAGGAGGACAGTAAGCAATCCTGGGAGTTGGAGAAGAAGGCCTATCTGTCAGTGGCATTGTTGCTTGCAGCTGAACTGACAAAACGCTGTCTGTGTTTTTTTGTATGTTATGATGACCTAAGCAGCCAATCAAAGCCCAACATGATGCAAAACAGCATGAATTTAAATGTATGTTTAAGGTCGTTTTGAAGCAAAATTCAGTGTTAAAGGACTGTATTCAGAAATCTATCTTACACTGTAGGATATTGTTGCACCAGTGCTGGTATTATTAAATATATTTACATTTAATAATATCAGTGTTGATCACTTCAACAGATTTTATGGACTGACAGTGCAGTGAGAAAAATGACTTTGTCAAGGGAGAAGTCTTTTCTTACGGTGTCTATGTGGTTGAAATTTAAAATTTAACTTGATTAACTGCTTTATTTTGTAATTGAGCTTTTACATTTATGAAAACAACAATAACATAATAAGATAAATATGGTTTGTTCAGTGTAAATCAGAACCAGTATTGAATTCTTAACACAACTTCATCAGCTTTTGTTCTAGGAATGATTTTCTTGCCTTACGCTACGTTGCTACCACAACACTTTCCCTGCTCTGAAATTTCTTTTCCGCACAGACACACAGACACACCATGCGCCCTGGAGGGTTTACATGGCCCGGTAATCAGGTTTTACGCAGTGTTAATTGGCCTCGTCTTAATCCCTTAACCTGAAAAGCAGTCAAGGTTTTCTATTCACTTGGACATATTATGTTTTCGAAAAAACTAGTTATTTAAGTGCAAGTAAATGCACCCAGAAAGCCTCCTGAAGGTGAAATAAGAGTTTCTGTCTCTATTTGTACCTATACTGCAGTGCCCAGCTTTCAACACAGGGAACTAATTAAACAGGACACACAAATAAGAAAGAAACTGAAGAAGGAAAGTGTTGCAAAGAAGCAAAAGCAATGCCTTTTAAATGTGTGTTTATATTTGTGTGTGTGGGGGCTGAGAGGAAGTACAATCATTCAATGCGGATCAGAGAAATCCCTAAAACTCAATTAGGCTGATTAGGGCAGACGCAACTGGTACACACGATAAAGACAGACCGCCTGGCAGACTGACAAGCAGACGGGCAAAACGCTGTGTTGGCAAGAGGGGAAATACGAGTAATAAAACACTGCCAGTATTCGGCAGCCTTCCCATTATAGTGCACAGTTAGTGAGGGGCTCCCTCTGTATGCCAAGCCAGACCATCGCTGTCATTTCGGATCTGGTTTCCCTCAAACAAATTGCAACCACATGTACGCACAGCATTTGATAGGAGTTAGTGCAACACCAGGTCATAAATCTGATGTTTCACCTTTTTGGACGTCTCGGTCCAGCACCTCGTCAAACAGTTTCTCCTGAACTGCTGGGGGCAAGTCCTCAATGTCTGAAACAGGAAAGAAAGAAATTCATATTTTATTTCATATTTCAATTGATAAATGCTGAATCTCTTTTCAAACTAGCTATAAAACTTAACTGAAATTTGTAAAAAGGCCCACTAGAATTTTACTTTCTGGCTCATTTCAACTCAAGCCACCATGTTTTGTTCTTTTCACAATGGCCACTGGCTTTCACTGCATGCTCAGAGCTCTTGTCAACACAGTAGCTTATTCTTCTGCTAAAATAAATGAATGCAGCGACTTTGTGGAACTGAACAGAATGGCTTTCTATAGTGGCCACAAGCCAAGGTCTGCATTGTCCTGAACACTCTACATAACAACAATCCTTAGCTTAGCTACCATCAACTGACTGGACCACAATAGCTACCCCACACAATGAAATTCAACAGAAATAGCACTGAATGTATGCAATTTTACAGAGTCATTGGCAATATTGCTAAATATAGCTTTGTAATGAATGAGAGACATGCATCGTTGGCAAGAGGGTGTCCTCAGTATGCAAGAACAATACTCGGACAGTGAGCCAGAGGTAGCCTCCGTCTTCTGCAGTTGGAAAACGGACAATCGTAGCATTATGTCCCCTCAGCATCCCAACAACAAGCAATTTCATGCACCACAAGTAAACAAAACCAGCATTCTATCACACGCTTGGCAAACCAAACTGGATGACTAGACTGGGTTTCTTCAGCGACAGAGTTACAGTTACAGAAAACACAGAAAGCACACTCCGACATGTTACGCCTTAGTGTTTCGAGACAATTGCAGGTTTGTTTGCGGTTCTGACCTGCAGGCAGAGTGAAGGTCACCAAGTCAGTGAGGAAATAGCAGGTGAAGTCTCCCTTGCGCTGGTGAAGGGAGGCCGCCACCTCCCGACGGATCTGCTCCGTTAGCTCGGGACAAACCATGGCGGGAATACACTTGGCTGCCTGTTGGGACACCTGCAGAGACGAGAGGGTAAAAGGGGGGAAGTTAGAATCTAAATATAAGAGAATATGTGAGACAATTGACTGATAATTGAGCAAGAGCATTTCTAACAATTGCGGAAGGTTGCATTTCACAAGTAACCACAAAGCTGTGTGAACTGATGCAAAAACAGCTTTCAAGGTAGTTTAGCTGCATGCCGTGACCGAGTGTATCACATGCTACACTGAGGTCTAAGAGCTGTGAAATTAATAAGAAAGGCTACAGGGAGAAATTAGAAGAGAAAGACGTAAAATTAAGGCAGGATGACACGCCTGAGACAGTCTCTGATGCACTGCAGTTTAATACATTTCTGTTGCAATCAATTCTTTATGGAGGAGAGAAGCTGACAAACTAAATAAATCAGTGACTTGAAAATTCAATTCATATTCTATGAAATGCACAATACATTATATTGAAAACATGTAGGCATTAACTGATTGTTAAAAAAAATTACAAATGGATTGTAATTTTACTTTCCATTATTATCTTTTTCTCTTTTATTAAATATTCTTTATACTTTCAAATGGATACATTTTTAAACATTTTTTAAAATGTATCTTTAAATGTACCTCCATTTATTCCTAGAGATGCTATTAAATAAAGGCAACTGCTTCCTGGGGAAAAGATTTTGATTAAATTGCAGCATTTACATTTGGCTTCAGCTGGTGATGGCTGCTGAATATGAATTTTGCACATATACAGTGAGAACAACTTGAAGCCAAGTGAAATTATTTTTCCGGCTTCGTTGACTCAGTGTTCAGATCTAATTTTACTTTCACTGATCCGATCTAAGTTGCCTCTGGGACAGGACGAGGAACAGAAATGTATCTGTGTGCAGATGCCGGCTTTGAAGCATTTTCGGGGCATGAGCCAGCGGTTACTCACTGACCCCCTCGGAAAAAAAACTGGGGCAGTGAGTGAGTGTGGGAGGAGAGGTGTGTATACAGATAATCTGGGATCACAGGGCTGACGGCAAGCAAGCTGCAATCAACCTCAGCGCATGCACACTGCAGACAAGCACACACACGGGCTCAGTGAGCGTTCTTGTTGCAGAAACACACCAGGAAACCCACAAATTTAACAAAATACTCATGTGAATATTATGACCGATATAAAATCATAAAAACATAGTAATGACTGTCACATTGGGACTTCCTGCATGCACAGAGAAAGGAGTGTGTGGTAGATTTCCAGTCCCTTTCCTCTTTTCAGACCCTTTGCCCTTGTGATTCCTCCTGGCTGATCTCATTCGATGTTGAGATTAAGAGACTTCACAAGAAAAAGCGGCATCATCACTGACCCAGAAACGAGCACGGCTGCTATCATACCCATGATTCAAGGGCATCTCCACTGGAGACCCTCCATTTTTTATAATCCATTTCCTGGTCTCATAATTTCCTCTTTAAGCTTGTAAATGTTGATTTTAATTTACAGGTGTATTGGGAGGACCAGAAACAAATTTGATTGATGTATCATGGCTAATAACTGAGAAATTTTGTACTTGTGGTACAGAATGATCCACATTCAACTACAAACCTGCATAGTAATCGTTTAAAGCGGTAGAGTCTAGTCGGTGGTCGCAGAGTAAACAGAATTCACAAAGATACCTCTCCAACAATCTATTGGCTGTCTCTACTGACCTCCGTGAGTAACACAGCCAGCATGTCCTGCCTCTGGAAACGGATGGCTAGGTGAACCAGCGTGAAGCCGTCATCGAACGCTGAGGGACGATTTAATAAGCGCACCTCGTCTGATGTTAGCTGTCGCGCGATGTCGCCTCCCGATGACTTGTAGGCCTCGACAGCTGCCAGGTCACCTTCCACAACACCTTTCAAACGAAGAGAAGGGAAAAAGATCACATTAATAAATCCTATTAACACAACTTTTTCTGTTTAAACTTTTTAACAAAACCCAATACAAACATTCAAACACAGAATTAACCGCATATGGATCTATATAAAGATCTGGAAAGTCAAACAGTTTTTTAGATTAGTTTGCATCATGCAGCTTTAAAGTTTTCCTATTGTTTACTGTGGTTAAAAAAACACTGTGACTGTACAGGACAGATACAAAAATTAGTTATCTTAAGAATGACCTTGTGCAGAGGACAGTCTGTGCTCAACCATAAAGTATAAAATATTAGAGATCAGAATGTGCTTTATCTCCGTGGCAGCTGTAACAGCTCCGAGACTTCACCGACTTTGAAGTCAAGGGGAAAAGACAATAGGGGGCCACAATGTAATCTGTCAGTTATTTTCCCTCCTCTTAATCTTCAGGCTTAGATCTTAGCGTGAGGGTTGCAGGATGTGTTTGATCCGACAGACGCAGGTGTTTGCTTTTCTTTAATTTTTTTTGGCTGAAATTGCAAATATTACTATGTGGCAGAAGCTATTTATATCAACATCCAGCACACAAACTAAAGTTCTACATAACTTTTCTTTATAGTTATCATTCTCTTAAACACACACTGACAACCAAGATGTTTAACTGTGAACTTTAACATTTTTTCTCCAAACAGACCTGATGCTTAGACCATGCCTATTTTCAATATAACCTGTGCTTTAATGTGGGAAGTACAGAAAGTAATTATGGAAGTGTAGTTTGTGTGTAATAATGAACTGTCCTGATTGGTATATCTTTAGTCCAACCCCTAAACTAAAGCAAAAGATTTATGATCAGTTCAACACAAGTTCAGAAGGTTTCAGCACTACTTCCTACCTCCATTACTGTGATCAAACATCCAACACACAGTGAGATAAAGTTTTTAGCTGTTGAAGGAGAATACTCTTCTATTTGGACGAGTGTTATTATGGGTATTATGAATAGAATAAAATCAAACCTCAAAGTGTGAATACATTACAAAGCCACGGAGCTACACAAAATTTCTCTTCCCATTTCTAGCATATACAGTAAATGCCCATGTAGTATTCTCTCGTACATTTGACAGCATTAAACACTGTTGAGCTTTTGTTCTCGCGTCAAAGGACCACACACAATGCTCAGCTGCAGAATCCGTGTGTGAGTGAGACCGAGAGCGAGAGAGACATGGAGTGGGTGGAAGGACTCGCTGTGCCATGTGGAGCTGGCTAGCACTGTGAGAGATGAGGAGAGAAACTACACAATAGCAGCGCAGTGTGATAGAGAGGGATCACAACCACTTTCCACAAAACACTCCATTAGTGTGGGTGTGCCTGTAGCCCTGCAGTCAGTACTGTACCCACAGATCTTTTAGAGGACACAAAAGGCGCAAATATGCAAACAGGCTTACACTTAAAGACAGAGGAGAAGAGGAATGAATCACTCTTAGTAATGCTGGTCTTTTTTCCTCCACACAGAATGTGCTTTTCTTACAGTAATGTGGATAGTAGTCACCTCTGTCATAGAAAATTCAACAACATCAGACAACTGTTGGCACTGTCAAGTCTATTTGTGATTGGTAGGGTTACCTACTCAACCAGCCACTTCAGTGAGTAATACACCACCATATCAGGTTCTCTTAGAGTTAAAATGTAATTCTTGGTTTAAAAAAAACTAAAAAAAAGCAGACCGGTTTTGGCAGGGAAATTAATGATATCCACCACAGTTTAGGGTTGGGCAGACAGATGATGCTATTCATCAACCACTGAGCCCAATATCATTATTTTAAAGACTCCCTCTACACTAGGGCTGAACGATGAACTGCATTTGCAATTACATCGTCGGTTGTCTGGAACTATTTTGGGGGAGGTAACTTACAAAGCAAATTAACTAATCAGTCTTAAAAGTAACTTTCCCCAACACTGATTATCACCTATAGACGTGGCCAACAGGAAATAATAGTTTATGTGTTGATTCTATAGTGTTGTGTTGTTTAGACTATAAAAAAAAGTATATCTTGTAAACAAAACCGATGATGAGGAATTTAAAAAATAATCGCAGATTAAATCGCAATATTGGTAAAAAAAAAAAATTGCAATTAGATTATTTTCCCAAATCGTTCAGCCCTACTCTACACCAACAGTGGGGTGCACGTTTTGTGCAGTGCCTTAAAAAGTAACAACAGTGTGCAGGTTAATTTTGCAAGTGCAACTGCAGGAAAACACTAGCCCTGTCACTTTTTTCCCAAAGTTTGGATTGTTGCAGGGAGAGAGAGAGAGAGGGGGAGAGAGAGAGAAAGAAAGAGCTACTTATACAATTACAGATGCACTTTTACAGCCTACACATGGGTGTGTTGGCTCACTGAAGTTTCTTACTGAGAAACCTCAGTTTAACCCGGGCTTTTCCTGTATGGGTGTAACCACAGAGGTAAGCAACAACCGTTGAGTTCAGGGAGTTGATCTAAGGTCATAGTCAATACTATAGGGGCGAGGGTCAATGCCATTGCCCAAGATTTATTTTTGTATTCTGTATCATGGGTCATGCTATTTTGAGTGAACGAGACTATCATCTATCAGAACTGCCACTGTTTACAAACACCAAAGTCTATACGCCAGTGACATACAAACGAGGACAGACTCACTTGCATCTCCTCAATGTAAAAGGACTACACACCCATCTCTGTAGCCTCTGAGGCACTCAAATAACATCTCTAGCCAACAATTTTATCAAGCACAATTGCCAGAAAAAGATTCTGGTTCCAGCTGCTAAAATGATTCACAGCTTATCTTATAATAATTTGCTTATCCTTTTTGAAATATATTTAAGTGAAAACTGTCCAAAGACAATAAATTTTATATATTTTTAAATTGCTTTATACACCCAGAAATCTAAATATGATGCACTTATTACATTATGTTTTTAATTACATTTCACACAGCTTCCAACTTTGATGGACTCAGTTTTACAATAAACTGCCCACCACAAGGTCTGTGGATAATCTTGAGTAACTGTGTAGTTATTTCTGGAAAGAGACACTGCTGTTGAGTTTTATATTTTTTTTATATTTTTGGTGCCTTTTGCGCCACAAGCAAAGAGCCATATACCCTGATAATATCTGAGAAAAATCTGGCCTTTTTTAATGGAAAACTCAGCAACATACACTATCACAATCTAGATTGATATGTAGCATTATAGGTAAGAGGGAAAATATTTTATTTTGGGGTTAAACTGTTCTTCTAATCATGGAAACAATAATCAAATATGTGTCACGAAAAGACTTGTCCACAGGAGAAGCAGACCTGAACATTTTGGAAGTGCATGTCATGAATTTGCTGGCAAATAAGGAGCGATTTCTGACATGGCTTGGATTTCATCTCCTTCAGGCGACACTGGAAAAAAAATCTGATCTCATAAGGAAAGCTACCACTTGAACATGCTAAAAGAAATCAGACCCACTTACATCAGACACTCTGACCAGACGAGACTTAGTCCCAAAGGGACAAGCAACACAGACATGAGGGAACTCACCCTGTCACATGCAGTCAGAGACCCAGTGTAGGACCAGAAGCAAACTAACCACAGTGATATTCTCTGACATTCACACCCAATTATACTGTTACTTTAAGGAATGTAGCAGCATGAAAACCTGCCTGACTATTAACCACTGCAAGAACTTCACTGGGATATCAAACACATGCGTGGCTGTCAAGTGTGTGCTGTCAGTGCAACACAGAAGAATTGTCTGTCAAAGAGACATATAAGGAAAAGGGACTGGAGGTTGAGTGGGTGTTCAGAACAAACTCTATGTAGCCACGACGAAGGCTGGAGAAAGAGCGAGATAGTGGTACGAGAGTGGGAAAAAAGCAATAGTAGTTGTTCGTAAAATGTTCATCCTCCCTCCCACTCCACATTCAGCAGTCTACAGTGTGGGTGGCCGGACACTGTTTGTGTAGGAAAGTTTTACACTAGCCGAATGCAGGGGATTTCTAAGCACACCGTATTATCAGCATCAGCAGGATGCAAATCAGAGTCAGCTGGACTTGGATATATAAACTGGATTTTAAATAATTCACTTCTAGATGGTAAAACCATATCATGTATTCATACAAATTCAGGGAAATACCCTTTTACAGTCACCCGTTTCACTATTGTCCTACCTTACATAATTCAGTTGACTCATTTCTCAACTCATAACATAACAAACACAAGGAGAAGAGGCTGAATATGCAATAGAGTACAAAAAAAAGCATCTCTTCTTGAAACTTACCAACACAGGCATTGAGGAACAGCCAATCAGTCCTTCTCATCCTGTTCTTAATCTGCTTCAGTTTTTTGAAATCCACCTCCAGCTCCTCTTTGCTCCCAATCCCAGCCCCTGATGCCACTTCAATCCTCTGGAAGTCCATGTTCACCTCTGACTCCCGTTTTGAGGTTGGGGGCGACCTCCTTTGGCTGCTGCTACAACCCCCCGTCCCACCTACCACACTTCCTACTCCTTGCCCCACCACATGCCCAACAACCCCCCTCCTGTTGTCCCTGTCCTGTTCGTTAAGTTTTGAGGAAGGCTGTTGGCTCTCGGGCTCTGATGCCAGTTCGATTGGTTCAGCTAGCAGGCTATTTGGCCAGGGGTGGTCGCACACCCCACACTTGAGGGCCTTGGCCCAGTTCTCATAAGTGCAGGCAGTGCAGGTCCAGTGCTGTGCATGAGTGTTGAGCCTGTTACGGTCATTATATTCCTCACAGGGGTCTGTAGTGGTGGCCGGGGGCACAGGGCGGCATCCAGAGCCTGAGGTTTGGGGTGATTCTGTGGGGCTGCGTGGCTGCTGGGTATGATGTCCTTGATGGGTTGCATGTTGCCCATGCTGTTGTTGTTGCGCCTGTTGTCTCTGGCACAGGCACTGGGTGCAACGGATGGCCCGAGGCCAGTTCAAGTAGGTGCACATGTGGCACGACCACTTGCTGCTAGTCTCAGGTACATCAGCAATGCGGACACGGGGTCGGGCGCTGGAGTCTGGACAAATGAGTAAGCTGGAGCCCCCCTGGGTTGGGCTGTTGCTGAGGCCTGCAGGGTCCCACTGATGCAGACTGGCATCCAGAGCAGGACTGCTCTTGAAGGGCTCCTCAGTAATGATGGCACCCCCGCTGGGCCTCTGAGCGCGACACATGGTGCACTTGATGGCTGACGGCCAGTTCTCGTATGTGCAGTATTCACAGGCCCACTTGGCAACCAGCTCGGTCATCGTCGCACCGACGCCGAGGGAGGCTTCCTGCCGTTCGGAGGGGTTCTCAGCTCGGCAGATCCACACTTAAGGAGATCACACAGCAAGCAGTACACTAGGGTACAAAGAAAAAAAATTAGCAAAATGCTTTGATGTGATGCCAAGTAAACATATTGAAGGACACTAAATAATAAAAAAGACAAACCAAAATATCTCATGACTCAAAGACAAACACTTCTCAAAGGCAAAATGATTAACAACACACTTAAGAGCAATGTTTCTGCATTCTGACAGGCAAAATATGGTGCTTAACTTCAAGGTTTTCAGCTGTAAATCTCTCTAGTAATGCACAAGACCTACACAAAGCAAGCTTTATTACTACCACCTGTGCCACTCAGCCAATGGGTCATTTTCTGTCAAACACTTGTAAAAACCTACAGTGCTGTTTGCTCCTGACCTGACACCAACTTGTTGCAAAAATCAAAAGAGAGCCGTGTTTAGGGACCCACAAAGCAAAGTGCCAAGAAAAGGCTTAGAGGGCAACACTGAGTCTCCGCGGCTCTATTAAAACCTGACACTGGATTTAAACACATACAGTAAGTTATATACACCAGGCAAATGTGCCCTACAACCGAGCCGGGTAACAAGAGACAAGGACATATGAAACCAGACACCCAGCAGGGAGGCGCGTGACCGGTTAAGACACTTACTGATGCACTGAAATTGAATTCGCCCCAAAACCTATTACCCACATATGAAGGTGAGTGATCCAAACCACATGTGCCCACATATTTACGAGGCAAACGCCAAAACAGAAAGTTTTAACTCACTGGGACAGCTCACAGAAGAGTTGGTGTGTTTACACCACGCCTCCAAGTTTACCAACACGCCGTGAGGTATTCAACACATTTGGGAGATGCGATTCCTCTAGAGTTGCATGTTTTGAAGGCAAAGCCAAAAATAATAATACCCACACAGGAACACTTACGATAGGGCACTCACATTCAACTTGTTTACCCGTGACTAGCAACTCGTCTCGTGCATATAATTCATACAACCACCTGAAATAAACAGTTTAACTCAAATGAGCAGTCGAGTAACGTCAGTATCGTGAGAACATTTACAGCTCACATTACTTCAGTATGTAAGCAAACGCTTTTTAGTGTTTACAAGCTAGCTGTTTGAAATATTACATGACAACTAACTAGGCTACACTGGTTCGTGTTGCCAGCCAGGAATTACAGCCAAGCTAGCTGGGTGCTCGCTAACATGACGGGATTATGTTTGCCCCTGTCTGCCTTGTAACCGTTTGAGAGAGGCCCTTATTAACTCAACAAGAACATCGACAAACCCCTTACCTTTGCTTTGCTGTGTTTACACTCCTCGGTCTCACTCTGCGGCCAAAACAAGCGGAGCTTCTCCGGGCTCCCCCCTCCCCAGGACCCACTCCAACCCGAACTCAGGCTCCTCTCACTTGAACGACTCTAACCGCATATTTACTTCTTCGGGGCGCCGTTTAGTTGGCAGTTGAAGGTCCATACATACCGCGGAGCGAGAACCCCCCCTATCCCGTCCCCTCGGCCGTCCCCTTTGACGCTTCAAATCATTTTGATCTCTTTCCCCGCTTCCCAAACACCAAGCTGACGGGTTTTAATGGCGGCACAGGGGAAGGGAAGCAACCGAGGCAGGGCTGAAAAATACACTACGAGGGAGAGCAGAGAGCTCTGGGCCGTGTTACAGTCAGAGGCTGGATCAGGATTTACCACCTGAATCAATCTGATTGGTCGGTTTTTGTGTATCCCTTGACTCTGACCAATCAGATTCTACGTCTCTCATTCCAACTGTTAAAAGGCTCCGAGGAAGCAAAACAGGCTCGAATGTCACAGTAATAACATCGACAAATTCCGTTTTTAGGTGATTTTTCTTTTTTAGGCAACGGGTCCAGTTAGTTACAATAAAAATAAGTTTCTTTGTAATTCGTGCATCGTAATTTGTTGCATCTCTGGCAAGCAACCACGTGGTATCCCCTCAAAAGGGATAAGGGGATGATGTCATCGTAAAAATACTGCAGCAAGCAGTCTGCAGTAATGCATGACAGCTTGTGCAACAGTTCTCAGCGCTACGTTGTTGTTATAATTAATAACGTGCACCTTAAACACTCCGAAGCCGGAGATGTATGTGCACCATAATTAATTATTTTACTCATTTGTTCACCTGCGAAAATGTATGCATGGATGCAACTCTTGTTTACAGGAAAGCCCGTCCTACTCCAATGTGATGTCATTGAAACAAGCTACAGAAGGTTTTGCGCATAGAAATACACATTTAAACTAAGTCTTTGCAAGAAACTAAGATAACCTTTAAGAAAAATACTGTCAAAAAAATAAGAGCATGAATGTAACCATATACATTTTACAACACATTAAAAGTGGGACTCCACTTACCACAGTAAGAAAACAAGGGCACATAATATCACATATGCATGTCTGATTTATTATCCCCCACTTTAAGAACCATAATTCTCTGTGCTTGTTCAAGCAAGTCCTTGGTCTACTTTCGTCAAGTTCACATATCCAGATAAAAGCTGAGAAGCTTGAAGCTGTGCACTGGACTTTGTGCTTTCAGGGAGGTGTTGATGTTGCAATGGCCCACTCGGGGAAGAGTCACCCCTTACAGTAAGAGTACATGAGTGTATATTTGTTGGAACTTGAAAGGTATAGGATCCTAAAAATGTTAGTCCTCTTACACTTTACCTCGCAGCCCCCAGCACCAGAGCCCTGCTGGTTTTCATTCTGGCCATCAAGTCAGGGTTACACAGGGGGATGCCAGAAAGAAAAACTTAAAAAGCAATCATCTCGGGACTGAGGGCGAGTATTAAGAGTGGGGACCAACACTGAGAACTGCTGCTCTATACCACCACAACACTCAACTGAGACAAGCTTATACAGTAAGTGCTGTTTAAATGCTACCCCCCTCCCTTGTCTACTATACATTCATTATATATTTTCTTATATTCCAGTACTCAAAGGAAACCAGATTCCTAACAAATTGATTCATCATTTTCTTTTAACATTGTGTGATTGTGTTACTCTGGGTGATTATTAAGTAACGTTTTGAGTGCCAGTTCCCGATAAGTGATGCATTGGCATGACACATCAGGGCAAATGAAATGCGGCAAAAAACCATGACATACAAACAGGCTGTGTAAATAAAGCGGAGCTTGTTCACAAGGCAAAGCTTCTCCTACCACAAAATTCATGTAATCATTTGTCAGTGTAACCTGCTGATCGCTGTCAGACGTCCTTTGTGTACAGTGCAAATGTCTGTCCATGCTGAATATAATAGTGTCTAGAATTGAACCGTTCATGCAAGGAGGGTGTCCAATGTCCAGAACCCAATCAATTCATACCTTGTTACTCAGTTGTCTTCAAATGGGCAAGATGTTAAAAAAAAAGTCATCTGCATGTCAGTCATGCTCATCATACTACCTCTGCATTGTAGGAAGTATGAGTTACTAAGCAGATCCCCCCTGACTTTACAGGTATAATTCCAGTTTCAAATATTAAAGCAAATCACAGCTGCAACCACAAGATGCAGATCCACCCAGAAGTCGTCAGTGATAGAAGAAAAAAAAAAGAAAAGGTGTCAGGAAGCAGTGAGGATTGTTTCAGATAGACAAAACACCATATCATGGAAATGGAGGCATATACCTGCAGGACTAAAAAATAATAAAGAAAAGAAAAGCTGGAAGTTGATTATTGCAAACACAACAGAGTTTGTTATAATTTACCCTTCAAGAGAGATTGGTCAACTCTAATGTGTGAAGACAGAAACTGCCCCGAGTGGAAGGCACTGTATACTGAAGCAAGGTCATGATGTTTTCATCACATAATACAGGTCCATACACGTAACGTTGACCCAACCAGGTCATAATACATGATGTCTGCTGTGGACAATGCCAAGACAGGAAGGTGATCACTCGTGCTCTGTTCCCAAGGTCACAATTCACACAAAACCTTCCATAATGACTTTAATAGAGAACAAGTCAGTGAGACGTGAGCTTAAAGTGGTTATATGATCACGGTCAGTAGTATTGGAGACAACCAGCACTGTGAAGTGGAAGTAGCAGCCCAGGTTTTTATATGAAGAAGAACAGACAGATGCAATTTTTTTTAAAGTGGTAGCTCTCTGTGTTGCAGCAGCAGAAGGGAACCTTAAGCATCTGGTTAGTAAAGCTACAGTACATTGTGTTTGCCCTGTGAGCCTCGTACAACACACAAAAGCTGAGCTGTGTCTGGCTCAGGGTGGTCGAAGAAGACTACTCAAGTGGCACAACATGACAGCATTGGTATAGCACAATAATAAAGAAATCTTACATTTTTTAAGTGCAGCAAAGCGCATACAATTTCAGTGTTAACCAAGAGGAACAAGACATTGACATTCTTGTCAATCAAATTATTTTAACTATTAATCTGACAAAATATATATATATTTATGTATATATAAAGCACCCATTATAGAAGTGGCAGAGTAAATTTTGTTTGAAATCTATTCTTCGTCATTTAAATAGGCAACTGTATGATTAATTAAAGACTGTGGAACATGGAAAAGAAAATCTACTAAGTCCAAAATCAAATGAGAGAAATGTGCATGTTAACAAAATTCTAGTTACATATATATCTCTTTTTTTTTTTCAAATTAAAAAATAAAAAGTTTAACAACCATTTGCCTACTTCTATTAAAAAAAATTTGAAGGCCGCAGAATATTCTCCCTTTGCTTTTCTTCGATGGTTTGTTTAAAAGAAGGCAAAACAAATAGTGCAAGAGGTAATGCAAGAGTGGGTGCTCAAGAGTTGGTGATGCAAATGTGAAACAAAAAGATACAGAAAGCGTGGTGCAGGGGCTGTCTTTTAGGAAGCCTAAACATCCACAATGAAGTACCCAGACTGACCCCATTCCAAAAGGAGAGAAAGGAAAAAAACAGACGACTTTTGCGCCCAGTGAGACAAAACACACCTTTTTCAAGCCTGCAAAGCCTAGCAGAGTATCCCCTTAAAATGGAGATCAGACTAAGACGAGAAACATTCACAGCGGGACACCACCTGTGCATGCCTTTCACTTTCAGGACTGGCACTTCTTTTGTCTATATTTGTCTATCTTTGATTGCTTGAGATGCCCACCCCTCAAGGTGCGTCACTTATTTGTGTCCCGTACACACCCTGTGGCATGTTTCTATGTGGTCTGTGAGCCACGAGCGTCCCCGTCCGGACTGAGCGCAGCTGGTCGGCCTTGTGCTAAAACGCTGGCAGACACCATTGGCAGATGACCTGCTTCACTCACTAAGTTCTCATATTCGCTACTGTCCTCATCTTCATCCTCATCCTCATCGTCGTCTTCCTGCCCTGCAGCTTGTCTGTCTAACGAGTCAGAGCTTGATCCGTCACCATTGCCAAGGTACGGGGTGCTGGGAGTGGTAACAGGATTAGAGCTGGCGCCGAGGCCCAGTCCCAGCCCGAGGCCCAGGCCCATCCCCATTGGGCCGGGGGTAGGGTGTCCTGGTGAGCCCACAGCTTGGGGCCGGGGCAGTAGAGCAGCACTGGTGGGTGGGGAGGAAGAGGAGAGCAGAGAGTCATCCTGTGACAAGAGGTCAGAATAAGACGGTGGGTTGGGTGAGGTACTGGGCCGCTCTGGAGCAGAGGGTGCGTGGAAAGTTATTCTGGATAGAGAGGAAGCCTCAGAAGGTTCTGTGTTCTCCTCTGGTGTGGGATGGGAGTCTGCATTTTGGGCCTCACGGAGCTCTGAGGAAGAAAAAGAAAGATATTACTGATAAAAAGCACAAGGACACATTTGCAAAATATTTGCACATAAATTGTGAGGAAACCGTTTGACTGGTTTACTGATCAAATATTTTTAAAAAGGCCTGAGGGAAAGGGATCGACACAGAAGAGCTAAAGCTCAAAATTTCCTGTTTTTGCCGTTTGCTTTCGATCAAAAGCCAGCTTATGTTTCAGACCAGCACAAATTTAATGACACAGTTCCACTTTAACAAGTCCACTACAGGCACATACTTCTCTCCTCTTCTGCCGTCTTGCGTTTCCTGAGAGCAATTTCTTGTTTGAGTTTGTTCACATCCTCTTGAATTTTCTCCTTCACACGTTCGCTTTGTTCTACCTCCCCACACACAGCCTGAAAACAAGGCAATCATGTGAAAACCTCAAACAGAAAAGGAACAGCAAGATCATCTGATGAGCAAACAATTTCATGACATGTCTTAAATCCATCAGCTAAATATTTAGAAATGACTTGAGGGGGAAAAAGAGGCAGACCTCTGCTCGCAGCTATCTCCCTCCCCCCTCTGCTGAGAAAGTTTGTTTTCAAAATGGCGGCCAGGTCATAAACTTTCTAATTTTACAGGTAAACATCACACTAAAATATGTTTCTGAAAACATTTGAGGCTAGAAATAGGCAATGCAGTAACAGAATCTTGATTTAAATATGATCTGTGCTGCCTATTTGACGAGATGTCATGATTGACAGCTGCGTTCGAGACAACCCAGCTATGATTGGTTGACAGGTTTGGCACATTCTCTCAAGCACTAAAGAAGGGAGACGGTTATCTGCTGCATGTATTACTGTAATGATATACTGACAGTCTCAATAAATATGACAAATCTTTCTTATATAAAAGTGACAAACTGTAGCTTTAATCCAGCTCACCTGCACTTTATCTTGTAGTGCACTGTAGACTTGGAATATTGTTCGGATATCCTTCATCACACCATCTTTGTCAAAGAATTCAGCCCTGGAATATATTCAACAATAGAAACATCCATTACATCATTTAAGACCTAATAAATAACATCACACAGTACACGCTCTCACTGTTTGCTCATTAACATCAAACATTTCAAAAGGCATTAGAGCAGTAAAGATGTCTAGTGGTTAAATTGTGGATGTCTTCTATATCATAAATCAAACATATTCCCCTGGCTGTCACACAAAAACATCAGCTGAATGAGCTGCAGCGAAAATAAAGTGATCTTATCAGAAGCTGAATAGGCCTGACATCATCCCCTGCAGTCCAGATGACACTGAAGCGCAGAATACAACCCTTCGACAACAGAAAGAGTGGGTCTAACTTTAGACACAAAGACACAGAAATACAAGCAGAAGCATGTGAAGCCTGTCACATACCACCCCCCCTGCAATTGCATGCTGATACCACTTTCACATAGCAGTATTAACTAGGACTAGCACATATACACAATTATTGGATGATCTGAGGTTGCACACCAACAAGTAGACATGGGTTAAATCCCTGCCAGCAGTGCAGCCTATCAGACAGAAAAGTGTCTGTGGAAGGGAAGTAGCTCTCACTGATTAGTTGAGGCCCCAGCACAGGGGTATGAGGGAGTTAGACAAGTTATGCCCTGAAGGTGAACTGTAGCATGCTGTCAGGTGAAAACAGGTGGCTGCTGCAGCTTCACGGATATCAGAGAACACATGTGGCTGTCTAAACTCTCCCTGACCCAAAAACTGGAGTCAGCATTGACATGGATGCAATGCAAACTGGGAGCCCAAACCTTACCCATGCTCTTTGATGACCTGGGTGTAGTTGAGTGAGGTGTTGGGCACTGAGGAGACTTTGTATTCCTGCTGGCTCGTGTTGCCAAGGTTTGGGATTGTGAGGGTGATCCTCTGGTTGTACCTACTGAGAAGAAAGTACCAGTTAGCACTGTTAAAATATACTTTAAAAAAAAAAGAAATTAATACTATAATACTACATGCAATTATGCTTTTAACACAAATATGAGTTTATGTCACATTTTTAATTTTATTGAGATACATTCTGGTGACTTATGAAGAGTACATATGTATTGATCAGACAGTAGCTTGACTTGTTACCATGAATGTGTGTTTGTTGGTCAACTTGCAGTTATTACCTGCGGTTAGGTCTGAAGAGCACATACTCCAGTGCGTGCGTGGAGCTGTTGGCAGTGGAGATGAAGCTGAAAAGAAGGAAGACGAGGTCGGGCACACCAAGTAGCTGAGTCAGCTGTTTGTGGATGATCTGTTCCCTGAACGACATCTGCTGCTGCGTGTTCCTCCGGAACCGGTACCAACCAATGACGTTCTACACAGCCGAAGAAACATATCTTTTAAAAGGTGCTTAATCCAGTAAAGTCTCATTGATACAACCCCATTTAGAATTAAATAACAGGTAGATGTGGGACCAAAACAAAAAAAACATTATGTGGAATAAAAACTGACACTAATTATTATGACAAAACTGTATATAAGCTGTGTCATTCATCAGTTTTCAGTAAAAATGTATTATGTTATGTCTTATTTTTAAGGATTGGTCTTCATGTATTCTTGGTTTTTAAAGTGTCATTAATATAAAACAGGCATCAGTCACAATGAACTGTATGTAGACATGACCATTTAAAAGATAAAAAAAAATCACTTACTTTCCGCCTATCTTTAAGAATGCTGTTGAGATTTTCTTCATTGAGTTTGCCTGCGTAGTCATAAAAACTGATGAGAGGGAAAAACAAACAATCAAGTTAAGTTCAAACTGATTCATCGTGCTCCTACTCCTCCTCTGCCTTGGCCTACTTCTTTTACCCAATCTTGTCAGATGGGGCCATCTACTGTCCAATGTCAAATTAACTCAGCCTGTGCTAAAAGGCATGTCAGGCAAATGATTAATCCTTTTAAACAGTCAGTATATTGAAAACAACACCGCAAGCCATTTTTTATCGAGAGACAAAACAACAATAATTTCTCATAGATGCATGCTTTAGGCAACAATAGCTTTTTTTTAATGCCACTTGATTTTTATGCAGGTGACACAACTGTTTTATGACAGGTTTTCCTACATGATTAGAGCTTAACAACTTAAAGAATAAGTTATTGAGACGCTGTAAATAAGAAAAGCTCATATCTTACCTAAATAATTGTGCACAAGGATCATGGTTATGGATTTCTGTTGGGAACAAATAAAAACAGATGTTTCAGTGCATGCATTATATATGTAAAATTGACAAAATAATAATAAAAGAACATTCACATAGGTTTCTTTGTCCTGTTCATGAACAAACATTAATAAATATAGCCAAAACTGACTGGTATGATTCTTGGGGCCACACAACAGTGAATAATACAAAATCACGTAGCAAGCACACTCTTTTTCCAACTATTGGGATAAAAATGTGCTAAAATATGCATATTTGCTATCTGTGAGTAACTGTGTTTTGGTTCCCCCTTCTCCAAATGTCCTGCTGTCATCAGTAGGGTTCAGTAAAGTGTGTTTTGTTGATATAATACACATATTGTTATTTGTAAATACATCTATTGTAATGATGCATTTCTTTGTTGTTGAGGCTATGGTCCTTCACAATAACCTTCCCCAATAATATAAAAAGCCTGTGGTACAATCCATTCAATCTTTTACGGCTTCTTTTACAGACTGGCACCGACATGTTGCTCCTTTAAAGCTGAAGATGCCACAGTTGTTATGTTTGGTCTCTTTCGGGACTTACCTACTACCTGGAGCAATTCTGCACTGCTGATCTGTGTGTCACTGATGCTGACAGTCTCTTCTTGCCTTACATCTCCTAATAGGAAGCCCTCCTGTGCCAACACATTTTGAAAAGCTCGTTAGGGCAGAAGATTAAATTACAAGACTTTTTCTGATCAGCACACTCGGATATATGCAGTGTTACACTAGAAGTTCAAAGTAAAGCAAAGTAATGCATAGATCTAAGTTAATGGGTATCTCTTCTATCTGTTTGGACTTAGAAAAGGCTGTACACAGTATATTGAAAACCTTTGGTTTCAATCAAACAAACAAAGCACTTAAATGACACTGGGCTATAGGAAACTGTGAGATTGTATACACTAAAATGCATTGATTAATAAAAACAAAATACTAATTCACCCATTTTAAAAGTATGAATCTTAATATGATATTGGATAACATACTGAATAAAGGCTAGCGGGATGGTTAGTTTTTTTCGTGTAAATGTATTGAACAGGATTGGGGAGCAGAAAAATAATATGCACAAAAGCACTGAATAATAATAAATATCTCTTGAAATCAACTTTTTGTTCTGTGGGCAAATTCGGTCGTTTGCTTCTTTTTTTAAAAAAGTGACAGCAGCCGGTAAACCACAGCTCTGCCGTACTCTGTCTGCTTATGTCAGGAATGCGGGGAAACTTGAAAGCAGCAGCTACCCACCTGTCCAGACCGACTTTAAAAGTCCTGACAAGAGGAAAAGGCATGTAAACAGCGCTGACGTTAGCTAACCCTGACTTAGCGTCAGGGCAAACGAAGTTAAAAGTAACCACAAAACATGTCCCCCTTTGCTTTTCTTAAGAGCACAACAATAGACTGAAAAAAGAAACATATTTCAGGCACATTTAGACCATACTAACCTAAAATGCAACAGACATTAGCTAGGTAGCTAACAAGCTAATCTAGCAACGCAGAGACGACAAAACATAGCGGTTGAATGCCACCTAGTTTTGAAATGTACTGCATTAACTTCATATTTCTATGATACAATAAACAATATATCATATGACAGGTCCAGGCAACTGTATATAGCAGCACCGGCACACGGAAGTCACTTGACTTGGCAGCTTAGCTAACACGCTAAGCAGCTAACGACTGAGTATTTCCTGGAACTCAAACTTTCCCAACAGCATTTCATATGTTGATATAGCACGTATTCGTTAATATTACTATTTAAAGGTGGTGTTATATGTTGAGATTTAACACATGTGCAGCTGTAACACACGAGGTCATCTTAAAATAAATTGAAATGCCTTTATGTGTACGTAGCTACACAGTCTCATTACACCATACCTGCCGTTGTATAGACGGAACCAATACTAGCTAGCAAGCAACAGGATGATGACACTGGAAAACAACACAAACTAATGGCGTTGATGAACGACCAGGCACATCGCCGAGCCACGCACACTTTGGCAACAATTGCCTAATAGTCTGTCAACATAATTTTGAATACTTACATGGTCTGCGTTGCTGTTGGCGCTGTGATAACACACAGAACTAAAAGTATAACCTGAAATGGATGCCGCCATGATGGAAACATCCCTATCAATCCCGATGCCCCCTGCGGTTGCAAGCACGCTCCTCAGACGCAAAGTCTTCTGGGAAGTGTAGTAGACGAGTTGACAGTCCTCCCTCTCCTCCAGCATGGAAGTCGCTGCAGAAAGCGTGGAAGTAGAAAGTGGAAATAACTCGGAGCCAGAGGACGACAGATGCCCAGATAACGATTTTGGACCTTCAATACTCGGAACAAAAGAATAGTGAGTGGTCTTGTGATCCATTACTTACGTTAAATTTTGATTTTTGGTTATTCTCGCCAGGCTCCACAGCTAGCTAAGCTACAGGATACAACAACAGAGCTAAAATAACTGATATACCATAGTTAGATTAACGTTGACCCCTTTAAAATATGTTTTAGGACGACCTTTTTCTAACACATTTTATGCATAACTGATGCTCAGTTGACACGCCCAGCATGTAGTGCTGAGATCAAGCTGACTTGTTAGCTAGTAAACAAGTTCTATTAGACAATTAAATGGGGGGAAATGTGGCTCCTGTCTCTTTAGAGAAGATTTAAGAGTTGTTAACTTGTTATCTTGGTACCATCACAAACGAGAGAGAGCAGCAGGATAAAGAAAAACATCAGATATATAAACATTAAAGGGACAAGTCAGGAAATAAGTCAGTAAGTCAGGCTACTTTTTTTTGCTTTTCATTCTTTCATGTTTCATACATAGGAACATGCCATCTGTTCTGTTTTTATATAACTTAATTGTCTGTGACTTTCCTTTTTGCAGTTGGGAGGATGCATACCAAAAAGAACTGGAGACATTTGCAGACATCGGGGATGTTGGTGAGATATGGTAATCATTAATTTCTACTAGTCATTATGAGCATTTGTCATGCCAAAATGTGATGATTGCCAGTAAGAGATTTGTTCAGTGCAATATTATTGGTTTCTGACAGTAGCCTGTCATATACTGAAGTCTGAGTGTTTCATCTTGTTGTAAGGTTTGGTGAGGAGAGCATGAGCCGTGTGCTGCGATGGATGGACAAGGCTAAGATCCCCGAAAATGCTTCCATCCTAGACATTGGCACTGGAAATGGGGTCTTTTTAGTTGAACTGGTGAGTATAAAACATTTCCACATTATTTTTATTTTGCAGAACTTAATTTGAGTGTTGCTAAAAGTATTCTATGCTACATTGGCCTGTATTTTCTCCTCTCTTTTTATTTGGATGTATTTTGAACATTTTTGGACATCACCCTTTGGGCATGAAGCTACGAAAATTGTGGACACAGTGCTGACAAAATGGAAATATAGCTGACGAAACACCAAGCTAAATCCCATTAGTGGTTAAGTGTTTGTGATTTAGGTGATCCAAACTTTTAATGGATACTGAATACATGACAGACTACATTTCTCAGACGTTTCTACAACAGCTAATAAACTTTGTTTTTCATTTGCTGTATTTTTTTATGTTAAGGCTAAACACGGATACAGGAATCTGACGGGTATAGATTACTCTCCAGCCTCTGTAGAATTGTCGAGAAACGTTCTGCAGGCGGAGGACTTGACGGACATCTCCGTGAAGGTGAGTTCAGTTGTATTTGTCATTATAATGTACAGTTAACTTACACTAGTATCACAACACATTTCGGCGCTGCAGTCCACTTTAGTGCTGCAATGTAATATTTTCTGTCTGGATCTAATGTCATGCACAAATCAGCCATTTATACAAAATTATTCCCTGTTCATTCCTAAATGCCAGCGATACAATATAGCTTTCAGCACTCTGTGAGTCGGCCTGGGAATGCGAGAGGAAAGCTCCCGTGTTTACTATGTGGGAGAGTTGGATAGGAAGAAGGCCCTGAAAGTGATGGAAGTCTGCCCACCATTCAGATTAAACCACCTCAAATGACTTGGCAGGATTTAACACTTCTTCTAACATATATGTGCAAGAAAAACAAGCTATAGATGCTGGCTAGTCTATAAGCGATGTGATGAGTGAGTTTTCCTCTCCTGTGTGCATTATACAGTTGCATATATGTTATATGCATCACACACTTATGACGGTGTGTGCTTTGCTTGGACAGAAAGCCTTCTACTGAAGTCAATATTGACCATAGCTGGACAGGGGAAGCACAGTGGTTTGTATGAGTGTGTGTGTGAGAGAGAAGTGGTATGTTGGTATTTCTTTAATACTGCAGAATGCCAAAATAATTTGTGCAAAAGTGTTTGTGTACCTGTGTAGTCTTGACTGGAGTCCGAAGGAGTTTCCCTAGCATGATAAAAAAGCATCTTAGACAGGTCATACCTCAAAGGTTTAAAATCTATGTCAAACCCAGGCTCCATTTCTATTAGTTAATGTCTGCTGCTGCTCTGACACATCACCATCACACATTCCTTCAACATCTTCCCATTTAACTGGCTCACACCCAAATTGCACAAACATATAGGCATTTCTCTCTCTAATGTATCACTGTTGATCATCCAATGTAAATCACACATTTTTTGACCCCTGATTTGTGAGCATGTGGCTCTTGAGCTCTCCCAGAGATCTGGTGCTCTGCCTTGTGTCCAGATAAAGGGCTCCTTTCACTGGTGGTATGGTAGGTCAGCACCCTCTGCAGAATTAACCAGTCATGTCGGCAGGAATTTAGTTTGAAAGTTTACCAGTGTGGTATAACACATTTCCTCTTGGTTGATGTTGGAAGATATCCTCGCAGGTGAGTATATAGTTTGCCCTAGAGTCGGACCAAACACTACCATGTTGTATATTTTCTGTCATGGTGACCAACAGACAAACTTTTCCTTAACTTCTCACTTTTTCTATATTTTAGGAGACGGATTTCTTAAACTGCCATGGGGAGCTAAAGGGTTTTGATGTCTGCATCGATAAAGGAACATTTGATGCGATAAGCTTAAATCCAGACAACTCCAAAGAGAGCAAAAAACTCTACGTCCAAGCACTAAAAGATGCTCTTAAGGACAAAGGATTCTTCGCTATCACTTCGTGTAACTGGACAAAAGAGCAGCTGCTGGAAAGGTTCAATGAAGGTGAGGTGATGCAGTGAAATTCATGCTTGTATCTCTAATCATTTATTTTGATATTATTTTCTTATTGGAGAGCTGCTTACATGGCAGACCCCCAAAACCAAACAGATTAGACGTGTATATCTCTGTAAACCTGATCCTGACCCCAGTCTTTAAAAAAAAATTTTTAGGATTATGTCAAGTAATTCTTTTGGATTTGATTTTACTGTTCCATTGCTCAAGCAGCTCCTAGTTTCTTATTTTCTGTCTATGTACAGCAGTTTATACACCTATTTTTTTAAAGTATGGCAAAAAGTAACCACTTTGGTCTTGGCAAGATGTGAAAATAAGGCCCCTGGTGTGACAACACAGTGCACATGTGCATGAAGGTGAAGTTATTCACACTCCTGCCAGTGGTTTCACACTGTTACACTGATCTACAGATTATGGCAGCATGAGATTTGCAGAAATACCCCAACAAAGACAGAGAAGAAAATGCTTACTAGTAAACCTGGCTCTAAATAAAACTGGATTTAAAACACATTTTTAATGGCTTTGCTAATGTTTTATGAGGAAGGAAATACGTTTGACATGTTTTAGAGGGCAAGGATACAGACTATGGGGTTTGAACACTGCATGTACACTCCACAGAGCATCTTTAAGTGCATATGTACAGTGTTATAAATTGGTTTAAACAATTGGGAAAGTTGTTGAGTTGTTTTGTCTGTCCCTCAGACAAAACACAGACCGAAGCAGTGACAGTTACCTGGCAGGTTGTTAAGCTCCAGGCAGCTGCAGCCTTGTAAAGTCAGTTTTTCGGCAAGCTTCCATTAACTCCTCTCGGTGTAGTCGCTGTGGAGAGCCTGCAGGGGGCCGGAGGGCCTCGAGGTCTCATCTGTCACACTGACAGGCTGTCTTTAACAGGCCCCGGGAAGCACCACAGATGGCGGATGGATAGTTCTCCACTCAGTTCTTCTGCTCACCCCTCTGTAACCATAGTTAACAAGAAGAGATGTGAGGCATCTGTGTTTAAGACAGCATTTTGAAGTTCTGGCAGTGTTTCTTTAACCTGCACATTTTCTGTGTCGCCTCGCAGGATTTGAGTTTGTGCAGGAGCTGCCGACACCAAGTTTCCAATTTGGAGGCAAGACGGGCAACAGTGTGACAGCACTCATCTTCAAACGGGTACATTGACCCACATCCCTGGAGGATATTTGTCCTTTTTTGCAATAAACTCTTCACCATTTGTTTATAACAGGAAATCAGACTACTTCTGTGGACTTTTTATACAATACTTGATTATATAATTTTATAAACTATGAGTCATGAAGCAGGCACTCATTGTAACAGAGTTGAACAGTTCTCTTGAAATAAAATTGTTTTTTGTTTTGTTGCTGTCATGATAGCTTTGCATTGCTCCACAGTGCTACAGCCCCATTAAATATATATGTGTATGAAATTGTTCTATAATATCAGTAAAAAAAAATTGGGTTTAAGGATGTTTACATACATTAAAATAGTCCTAGTTGGGAATGAGCTGAGCATGTAATATTCCAGAAACAACACTGAAGTAATTTTCTATTGCATATTTGCTTTTAAACTGTTTCACTGCACACACACAGTAATATCTGTAAACTCGTCTTCTTTTTACTGAAGATTATTGATCTCACACTGCATAATGTAAGCTTTAAAGAGGCTATATTGCACAAACAGTTCACACACTGGTACAGTCAGACTCAAGATAATATGAATTATTTAAAGCTAAAACCTTTTACCTCATTATAACATGAGACATCCCAGACACTTATTTGACTTTAATATTACTTTCCTGGGGCTACTTGTGTAGTAATAGTTCAGCCAGACTATTATTCCGTCTGTGTTTAATTTGATTAGTTACCACAGGCCTCAAGGGTGAAATGTATTCTGTATTCATTTTATAAACGGGCTAAAACCAAGACGATATAGACAGTTTGTACTGAACATTTTCCCCATTCCATAAATCATCTTCTAGCTTCTGAAATGACTTTGCAAGGACCCTGTTGAGAGTCCTGACCCACAGTTTTAAAACCACTGTTCTGTCTTACAAGGTAGTTAATTGCATCCATCTCTCATGTCATGTTAAAAATAGCCCTTACCTAATTGGCTAAACTGGAAACCAGCAGAGCTTGGGGTCCCGAGGACCATGATTAAGAGCTTCTGACATAATGAATAAACAACAGGCCATGCCTTCAGAGGAGGAGAAGCCCGTCTGCCATTTCCTTTCTCAATGGCGTCATTAATAACTGTCAAAATCTGGATCCTAATTGCAAACCGGGTCAGTGGTCCAATGGGAACCGTTGATGTTGAGGCTTGCTCTTGAGTAAACAAATGCGAGCTTTACAAGAATTACTGCCTGGAGTTTTATAAGGCTCTGGATATCCTACCTAAATGTGCACATTATGCCCACATCCACAGCTCTGAGAGATTTTCCCATGAAGTAAAACCTCAGTTTAATATCCTCACCTTCACCTTTGTCACTCTTAACTCACACAAAGCATCTTGTTAGGCAAATCCTGGATTGTTTTTCATTGTGTCATTAGACTTTTAATATGTACTGGAGTTACCTCGTACATACTGCGGCCTGCTCATTTCCCTTGCACAGGTGCTGTTGCTTAGAAACAGGCTACACCACAATCCTGTTTGCCTCCGTGAAGTCATGAGTTTTTGGGTCAGTTTTTCCACGAAACACTGGATTACACTGGAATCAGAATCAGATTTATTGCCAAGGGATTTGCCTTGGTATTTAGGTGCATAATAAATGGTGACAATAAACATGTTAAGCAAAAAAGAAAAGTAGTTCTACAAAATAGATACGAACACTAAAATACTTGAAACATGTCCGTTATAGTTATTAAATTATTGAGGCACGTCTCTATCACTCTCTCTATTTATGGAATTTACAAAGTAGCCTATTTTTTTACAGTACAGTTTTGAGGTACTTTGACTTCACTTGACTATTTCCATATATGTAACTTAATACTTAAAGATCACAACATTATAGGGGGAAACTTTTGGCAACTTTATTACTAGTTTTTTTTCAGGTCAAGATTAAGAGCATAAAGAAATCTGATCAATTTAAAATGATTATGCATGTTTATAAAGTAAACCACATAAATGTTTATTAAGTACTAAAAATTAGCCCTATTCCTAGGCAATAATAATACAATAATATATTGTGAATAGACAGAACAATGAGTGGGCCCATTCTGCATGAGTACTTTTATTTTTAATATTTTAAGACATGCTCCACTGTGCACTATATTAACTCAGTGATGTCTTCCTTGTTAAAAGAGCTCGTTTCCATCAAAAGGGAAGTTGGAATTATTCTTCCTGTCATCCTTTCAAAGCATTTTATTACCATCCACCATGGAGTCAAATCAAACGGTGGACCTCGCTGGGTTGCACTGAGCTGTACAGTGCATTAACCACCGTCAGCACTTTTCATGGCTTTTGGGTTGGCACACATGTCCGAAGCTACACTTTTATTCCACTCATAATACGAACCTATAAGGGTTTCAGACCTGATGCCATAGCCCACTGGCTGCCCCACCAGCATGAATACCACGCTTTCATTTTAACCTCTCAAGTGTGATACTGCAAATATTTATGTTTTTTCACTCCATCTCCGTGGAAACACGTTTGAAGTTCTCGTAATAGGATTTTCGTGGATTGATTGAATTACTCCACCATGTAGCGGCGAAGTTTTCCATACCAGGAGAGCCAATGTGGAAGTGGGAAAGTTTCCTCTTTCGAAGCATTTCAGACCTTTTCACACCCTGCTTTTTGAGCTTTGCCTACTGTGGCCACATTAAACATGATCTATTGGGTCCGCTGACACCTCAAATCCCATTTTTATCGATCTTCTTTACTTTTTCGCCATGTCTGGGTCATTGTTTTGGGCTGGTGACAACTAAAGCAGAGACGGGGACGTAGAAAAACCATGTTAGCAACGATTAAAGTTGGTTTTGGATTTAGCTTTATTTGTAGAAGCGGGTTGCCAACACCTATTTGTTTCATTTACATCAATGAAAAGCATAGTAATACAAACTAACACACGAGTATTGTAAATGCCTGAGGGAGGACCGCAGCGGAACATACCAACTCAGAATGGGGGTAGGGGTGTTCGTTTTAGACTAAGGATCAAGTCGTCTGTTCTCGCGCACATTGAGGTTTTGTTGTTCCTAAATAATAAATACAGTGTATAGGTATAACTGAATGGTAATCTGGTACTCCCGTTACTAAACAAGTTACTAGTCGGTCAGTCGTTTTCCGCCACCCCCCCGCCCACATGGTGTGTCTGTACGCGGATATTGTTACAATCAGTGCTGAAGGCTGAAAGCAGCAGCGAGCTCTCAGCTGCTCGCAGTCCGGCTCAGTCCTGCGCTGGCGACGCTGAACTGTCGGCTGCAACTGCGAGAAACTTTTTGTTCCAGTTTTTTAAATTTTACCCCTTGTGTTTGAAGATGACCTAACTTCAGAAGAGCCTCTGCTGGCCAGGTAGTAGAGCATTTGTCCAGATACATGCTCGTTATTACTGTGTTGAGGCGTGCATCATCATGTTTCTGGTTTCTCTGCTGTGGAGTTCACTTTGTCTGCTCATACTGGGTTTCCTCTGCGGCTGAAACGTGATATGACAACATTGTTGGGTTACTGTGGGGCACAAATCAGAAAACGAATGTCTTTTGGGGTTGTTGAATAACTTATAATGCCTGATCTCTGCTACATTTATG
>CAFUXE010000365.1:563645-593986 GCA_903364295.1 Serranus cabrilla | reverse complement strand
TTTACTGCAGCTACTGTCTGTGATTTACCATCTGCGGGTGCAGGCAGTCGATGAGGCAACCGCAGCTCCATATATGTTCCTTTTCTATTCATGCTTCTTAGCCACATCTGTAGTCATGTGATGTGAGCGGTGCTTTTTCCCGGATTAGCTAAACTTTACTCTCTGTTGCAACATGTTTAGATTCCCATGTGTTCTGCTGGTGCATCATGTTGGCATGCCAAATGTCTCCTTATTTACAAGGCTAAGGAAGCTATTTAGCATATGGCAGCATGCTTTGTTTACAAAGACGGTAGCTTTATAGGGGTGTAGCTATATGGAGAACTGAGTGGTTAAGTTGCTATAAGTGTCAGGGTGGTAAAATGTTGAATGGAAAAACACAAGTCAGCACTACTTTTTCGTAACGTTGTCAGCAGTGAAATTATCCACAAAACAGTTCATTTACTGAGTTAAAAATGTTCTTTCTCCCTCAATGAAGATTCCAGAGTCAGTGAAAGAAACTCACGAGTGAAGCAACAATCCGTAAACACATTTGAAATAAGGCGCATTACATTATTTATCTGGTTTTATTAGATATTAGTGCAGCATCATGCCCTATTCCAACAGCCGTGCACAGAAAAGTCACACTTACGGCAGCATGCATGCTTCCCTAACGTAGGGGAATGTTGAATGACGGGTTGTGCCAAATCATATTGTTCACGATAATTAAAAAACTCATTTATCATTATTGTGATAATGACAGTGTTCTGACTGTTGACGTAATGTTGAAAGCATAATTGCTACTGGCGTAGTTAAGATGTGCATTTTTGGCTTATTGCATTTTGTTGTGCTATTTAGATTTTTTCGAGAATCTCTAGAGTTACTGTTGTTTTCACAGAGAGAAATTTGTGTATTTTTTGAATTAAATATATTTAGGCAAACTTCCATTTATGCTGCCATATAAAAACCCTTGGCACAAGATTATAATTATTACGTAAAGTCCCTGAAATATTGTGATTTTATTTAAGGGCCATTTCTCCCACCTCCAACCAGATGATACGTATTTATTATTTTATATTATTATGTATTAGATTGTTGTCCATGGCAGATTTATGACTGAACCCTCTTTACCTACCACTGCTTGAAGCTAAGCGCTAACCTGAGCTGTGTTCAGGCCCAGACGTCTGCTAGCCAGACACACCTAAAGGGATTATTTTGTCCTCAAACCTTTGTCCCTGTAACAAAGTGGAGATTATCTGTGTGGCAATGAACCTAGTGTCAGTATTTAAATAACTGTTTATATTCCATTCATCTCTTTCCATCAACACAGGGATCAGCTCCTACACTCTCCTACCTCCACCATCAGCACTTGAAGGCTGCTCTGCAGATGGGAGGTCACCAACCGGTCGTCTGTTTCGCCCAGATGCACCATCTGCCCTCTGCCCTCAGCTAAGATGGCTGCTCGTGGCCTCCTCCTGTACCCGAACAGACTGGAGCAGAGCTGCGTGCTACCATGGTGATCATTTTCTTGAAAACACTGGAAAAGAAGAAGGGTGTCAATGATGTAAGGTCCAAGAACACCGAGAGACGGCTGGTGAGAGAAACTTAACCTTTTGAGTTTCACACAAAGCAAACCGATTGTTTACTATTGCTACAGTTAAGGATCTGCACAGTGCTTCACATGTTGGGCTGTAGTCAGCAAAATGAGTAGGTCAGTGATCATGTTACATCAGTGTTTGGCCACATGCCACAGATGCCACATTTAGTCACGTATACTCACTTGCACAATGTGTGTAAGTCAGGCCCTCAGGAACAGCGCTGGCCTCGGAAGCCAGTTTGACATAGTGGACAAACTGTGTGATTACAACTTCCGGGTCCACCATGTGATGCCATTTGACCTCAAAAGACATTGGAAAAGTCAGTAAATTAGCAATTTTTTCACATCAGCTTCACAGTGCAAACACTCAAACAGCTCATTTTTAAATGATTATATCCATAAAGCTGCAAAGTTTAGTAATAGCTGACATTTCACTCTTTATGTTGTCTTCCTGCCTCCTACAAAATAACATGGGGGTGGGGGTAATAATTTGTTTTTGTCTTTGAACAAAGATTAGAATCAAAATGTGATTTAGTCCAGGAACCATTTAGCTAATCATATTTAGCATACAAGGTAGCAAGTCTTTTTTTCTTTTTTAACCTTTAGAGTCTAATCAGGTTAAGACAACTCTCCTTCACTATTGCATATCTTGGCTGTAAACCCAATTGGTCAATATATATGAAGCAGCTTAGTTAACTTTGACCTTTTAGCTTTAACTCACGAGTTAACCATGTTGGGTCTAAGGTTTAATATAGTAATTGCTTTATTTAATCATCTTCTGCAACACAGTTACCTTTATTTTGGATCTGCTTACCTTGTATCCTAGAAAACAGTTTTTTGTTGTGGTGATAACCTCAAGGTGAGTCAGAGTAATGTATCATAGCACTTCCCTTTTGTCCTTTGTGCAGAGAGCCACCACCCTGTCGTACGAGGTGAACTGTAAGAGAGGATAGGTGTCTGATTAGAAGATGTGTGTATGCAAATCTGCTTCATACTCCCTCAATACATTATGCTCTTTAGAAAAAATAGGGTTAAAAACAGGTGAGGTGTGTTAGTTTTACCCAGTAGAGAGCCATATTAACTATTGACCAGCTTCCTCTTAAAAGTTAAAGGGTACTATAATCTGTCCTCACAAAGTTAAAAGAATAACATGGCGTTAGTGAAGAAATGTGCTTATAGTATTACACGTAAACATAGTTGGCAGAGGATGGCAGTTTACTTCTGGTTTGTGTTCTAAAGTTAAACCTTTTTAGTTTTTTATTGGACTAGCGCCCACAGACATCCATCAGACATGGAGCAAATATTAGCATTAATTTGAAGTTTTTTCAAACACAAAGTCATTTGATCTATTGTGAAGGTGGTGCTGAGAGTACATGGCACTGCAAATTAAGCAAACGCATACAAATAGACACATCACGGGTAAATGGAGATGCATCTTTAGCAATTTGACAACCCACACACACTCACACACTAAATGAACTTGCAACACATGCGCTGCAAAAAGCCCAGATATACTGAAAATACTTCCAGATGACACTAAAAATGCAAACTTGTTGAACTTTAATTCTGCACATTTTGGTTTGTTTTGCTGACTGTTGGCCTGTCCTCCACAGCGTGAGCTGCACACCATGAGCAGAGGGACCACCCTCTTCTCCTGTGGAACTGTGGGTGGGTTATCTTTATTGTCTCCATTTAGGTCTTTCTGTTTGTCTTTGCTTCCTCTTTCATGCCATAAAAATTCCCATCTTTCTTTCCTCTGCATTCACTCGAGATCGTGACGGTAGAAGCTGTTGCGGTGGGACGCTTTGTCATAACACAATGTCATAAAAGTAAAAGCATAATGGAGTTGCCGCTTCAAACTCTCGATAAGTAACCGTGAAAGTCAGCGACCCCCCACTATAACCGTCTCATTGTTTATCCGCTTGGTCTCTCACTTCTCCCTTTCTCTGTCAGTCACTCATCCCCCTCTCATGATCAGGGTGCACCTGCCTCCACACTACGTTGCACACCAGTCTCATGGGAGTGAACTGTAATTGAATATGCTGTTTCCTATGTCAACAATTTCCCTCTGGCTCTGTTAGTGTTGCAGTAATTACACCCCGCGTTAAAAGACATGCTACTGTAAATTCAAGCGCTGTGATGTCACAGGGAGGAGCGTGGCTTTCTGTTTCCAGTCTTAATGTTGACATTAACATTGTCCAACATGTCTTGTTAGTTCAATCAGCACTTTGTCTCTTGCTTTCAAAGGATGGCCTTTTGAAGTTCATCCCTTTCTCCCTTTGTCAAGTTGTTTTCCTAACATTCCTGTCAGGTCGTCACTGTAGCCCCCGTACATTGTTTGTCCGCCCAAAACAATGATTTCCGTCCACCAGGCTGTGAGAGCGCATGCCAAAATTAGAGACAGGCATCCAAAAGGACAGGATTTTGGATCAGCAAGGGGCCCTTTTTGCCAGAAGCTTCAATAGATTCACGACTCGACCACTTGGCTTAGCAGCTGAAGCCACTATGGCACTTTACTGTAGGTGTATTATCTCCCACAACTGTGTGATGGACTCTTTTGTGTGGATGGTGAGACAGCTGGCAAGTCATACTGCTTTCCAAAGCATATCCTGCTGACCACTTGACAAGTGGGAGTGACTTGCCAACTGTTCCACTGGCTGGTTTTTATCACAGTATGTAGTTTTTGCAGGACTTGCTGGTCCATGTTTTAGATGGATAGAAAAGTTCCTCAAAAAAGCCCCCATAACATAACGGTGGAACAACTTCAATACAGCATGATGTTAATTTTGTAAATTATAGTCCAATATAAAGTAAATTAGACAATAAAGCAGGGACTGCTTTAAGGTGTGGCTATCTTGTGATTGACAGGTTGCATTACAGTGCACTCTGTGTTTGTTTGAACTTTGACCCTTTCCCAGTGTGTTTTGTTCAGTTGTACTAAAAGACCCTCTGCTGTTCATGTTGAGTTACAGGTGCACCTTGCTAACCAAGCTAGGTAGCTAGTGCTAGTGTTATCTGATAACTTAGCGTCCCCTTTCCCATCTGAACATGGTCACTTCTTGTTTCAAAAACCCAGGATGGCGACAACCAAAATACCAAACTAGAGCCGGTGTCACCACTATGCTGACTACGTCCATTTTTTTTAGACAGTCTAGAGTCTGTAACTATGAAAGTATTTGAGACAGGAACTGTCAGAATGGTATTCTAACAATTTCCATCTGAGGGATTCTCTCCGTGTCCTCAAGCTGTTTATGTGAAAAATAATCAAGACCTAGAATATAGTGATCTTGTTGAGACTGTCTGGTGATAAACCTTACCACATACCACAATGACAAAGCCACACTTTTCATAAACAACTTCTACATACAAAATATAGATGCATAGAAAACATTTTTTCTTTTCATCCTGCTGTCAGTTTTCAGTATATGTACACATGAGCAGCACTGGTTTGAACTGTGCAGCTGCGGTGTTATTTCCTCAGGCCTAATCCTGTCATTCATCAGAGAACAAACGAGTGATGACAAATTATTATTTTTGTAGATACAGTCATGATATTCTGTTGATTTTTGTGCTTAGCAGTGTGAAACTGCCCTAAATGACCCTGTAGTGTGTGCTCAGTTTCTTCCCTACTGCCGTTACCAGAAAATAATCTCTATCTTATCCTTAAAGCAACCATTCTCCCATTGCTTTAAGCTTGTTTCTGTTTGTTTGTCTGTGTGGTTAAGCATAAAATGTTCCTTCTCAACATTATTGCATTTCCTTAAGCTAGACTTCATCCTGCTATAATTAACACAAGGAAAGTTTAGCTGAGAGTGAGTCTTTTTGTTTTGAATATTGCAGAGGCAGATAGGTGGCTGGACCTGGGGCAAAGCTGCGGCATCCAGCAGAGAGCTCCCTGCCAGTCTGGTGCCAGTCTGGAGAGCCTGTGGGATGTGATGCCTGAGCCGGGGAGCTGGCACTGGGCCAAGGAGCCAGGCAGCGCCACAGCAATCACCAGTCTGATACGGGATCTCAGCCTCGGCGACGGCGGCATGACAGCCCCCCACTCCCACACCACATCCTCCACTGCTCACTACACCACTACAGCTACCAGCCAAGCTCCTGCAGCACCACCGAGCAAACGCCAGTGCCGCTCCCTGTCGTTCTCAGATGAATACAGTGGTTTCCGCTCATCTTGGAGGCCACAAGGCTCCCGAGTCTGGACGACAGTGGAGAAACGGCGGTGCTACAGCGGAGGAAGTGTGCGAGGAGGAGGGGGTTTCTCTAGCGGCCATTTTCCCACCATGCAGCGTAGTTCCAGCTTCAGTTTGCCCTCGCGCACCAGCATCCCCTCAGACGGCGCCCTGGACCTGCCATTCTTCAACCAGCGACTGCCTCTCCACCCGCAATTCACTGCCTCTCCTGTCTCCCCTACCTCTCCATCCTCGCATCATCACCACTTCCTCAGGCCCCTCTCCCTCTCCCACGAGCAGATCAGCCTGCCAGAGCTCCAGAGGGAGGAGGCGTCGGAGGCCAGCTCTCCAGACTCCACCCCAGAGCTGGGGAGGCGAGCCAACCTGAGAGCCAGGGGCACGGGGTGTCTGTCTCGGAGCAGGTCCCAGCCCTGCGTGCTGAACGACAAAAAGATCGGTATGAAACGCAGGAGACCAGAAGATGCCCACGAGCAGCGGCCGTCCCTGGACCTGGCAAAGATGACTCAGGTTAGCTGGAAATGTGAACACATGACAAGCACACACACACACATTAATTTGTATGCGTGTTATTATAATTTAACTCATTTCACAGTTTAGTATCACTTTCCTTCACTGATTAAACACAAATCAGCACCAGCTTATTTATAATCATGCTTTGATGCTGCAAAATGTCCTCCATTACATGGGTTAAACCCTGGGCCAAGCACACTCACCACTCAGACAAACACCTTTTTGTTCTCAGACCAAAGGGAAGTTCAAGAGATCGTCAAACATAACTGGGTCTGTCTCTCTCTGAGCCTGATCGGGGGACTGGATTAAATCAAGCTGAATTAAGTTTTCTGGGTCGTCGGTCCGAGGCTTCGGGGCTAAGTGATCTCAGGCCTCCCTCCCTCCGGCTCAGGGAGTGGTGCTCACTGGAGAAGCATTCCTCATGTTCGGTCACGCTGCCTACTAGCGCCACGCTCTAGCAAGCCCGGCTCCGGTTTATCATTTCATTTACTCTGTTGGGTAAACAGCCCATCCAAAGGTTGGACCCCTCACTGCTCATTCACTTCCTCTCTGCAACTTCTGACCCATTCGTCCTTCCCTGTCTTGCTCCGTCTCTTTCTTTCACCCTCCGCCTACCATCAACCAAATGTGATTAATAGTGGGGATATCTGGATGCACAGAGCTCCTTTTCCCCTTGACTAGAGTTTGTTTGTTCTTTCGGAAGGTCAGAGGAAGCAGTGGAACAGCCAGAGAGTAAAAATGACCCCTGGACAAACCGAAACCCAAAATAGAACCGTAGAAGTATTTTAATGACATGTACTGTTTTGATGCTTGGCAGCACTGTGATGTTTGTACGGAGCACTGAAATATCTTGATTTTTCACTTCCTGCTTTATTATTTATTCAAATTCTCCATAGAGGATACAGCGCCGATACCGGATTGCTGTATATTCCTGCACTCATTCATACGACACACTAGAATCTCCCGTCATCATACCTCCTGTCACGGAAATATTGTCCCTTTCCTGTTCTCTTATTAGAAAGCAGCATCAGTTTATCCCTCTACCCCTCCCTTCCTTTTCCCAAAGATTTGTGTTCCCAGCCAGTCACCCTTAGGACCTAGCCAGGGTTGGATCAACAAGGCTTTGGTAATGGAGCCGAGCGAGCATGTTTCCTCTAGTCATGCCAGCTGCTAAGAGGGGAAAATCAAGCTCGATGATCACACACATATGCACTGATACACAAACGCACACATGGAGTGAGTTTTAAGTTACCTTTGGTTGCAGCAGTGTTTGAATGCAGGAACACACCTCTGCAGACGATTGCAGCCATTGTTTCCCACCTCAGACTTGAGTTATTGCATGTACTCAGCACTGTTGAAAGGAGTCAGGTTGTGCAGGTTAGATTCTACTTTTATTGTGTTTACTTTCTCACTCTCTTGCATGCCTGGAGCGAGGAAAGAAAGCAGCAACACAGCACATACGGCATAATTAAGAAAACATTTACTCCCCCACTTGTCTTTCTCTTCCAGTGCCACTCAGATTTCGCCTCTTGTCAATAACCAGTCCCAGGTTAGAGGCTGTTTCTGGTATCTCCCCAGTGAGAGCCCAGGGAAAGCTGTAGTAGCTGGCAAACTGTCTGGAAAAGGAAGTGATAATGTGGAAACGTGGGGCTGGTTACAACCTGCGTCTGTTTACCGTCAGGGAACAGATGAGATTTTACCGCCTCTTATGGGAATTTGGCTCTTTGTGTGATTTATGGAAGGGATTTGTACCTGCAGTCAGAGAGGTCAGATTCACATCACATTTCTGACTGTTTTTACTTCAGCTGTTTTTGGGCAAACTGACCGCTGACAGTCTGTGTGATTTAGATGACACTCTTTCTCCTTTTCCCTCGGCTGGGCACACCCACTTTCTCCCACTCCCTTCACTAGAACACGCTCAGGCTGAAAAGACAACGCACTCAGTCCTGCTTTAGGGTGTATATTAAGTTATTACTTCGCCTCACACCTACACACTCTTGCTGCCATACTTTGCCGTTTTATAGGTGTGTAGATGAGTAATAGACAGGCTTCCTACGGGTGCTAGAAAAATCCAGAAACACTTGAATTTAATATGGTGTTTTCAGGGTTTAAAAACTGCTTAGGTTATGAATAAAGTGCTTGAAATTGAAGTTATGTGGGATGTCAAGTCTACTTACAAACAGGAAACGTTGAATGTAGATTGCTGTCATAAATATTTCAGGTTATATAGTGCACAGTATCATTTTATTTAATGTGAAGTTATCAGTACTGTATACACTGTCTGTACTATGTATAAATATGTAGCCTATAACAGCTCTAAGGGGCTGGAAAAGCTTGAAATGCATCTTAAAAGTGCCTAAATTTGATTTAGGAAAATATGTAGTGACCCTAAAAACAGTAAAGAAGGAAAAAAAGTAACCTGGGCATATTTATCTCAGCAGACTTTCTTTCTGCACACAAAGGAGCATCCTGGGTCCTCAGTTCAGACATGTTTATTCTTTTAATTTGTTGGACTATCCAAATGCAGACAGTTGCTGTAAAGTCTGCTGCAGGTTTATGGAGAGGGGGGTGTTAAGGATCGTGTGGGTCAACATATTACAAGTCCCTCGGGTGTGTTGTCAGTGGAACATGGTGTAATTTGGCCTCTAGATTCCTCAACCACGTCAATGAAGGCGGGTGTGAATTCTGGGGATGCGTGTCATGCTAATCGGCTAAAAGCTCGACTACCGTAGGGATTTACGTGCGACCACCCCCAAAATTCCTTGAATACCCTCCCTGTCAGCCGCCTGTATCAGTTCACTCCTCTGTCCACTGCCTCATTTTCATCCCTGACTGCCCTTTCACCTTGGCTCTTCATTGTTTTTCCCTCGGAATAGTGGGTGTAGCGAGCTGTCAGACGGGGAATGTTATCTCTTGATTGTAGGTCGCTGTGCTGAATGATTGTTGACGCTTTGCTTTTGAGGAAACGGTCCGTGTGAGGCCAGATCACAGTTTTTGATGGGTGTCATCTTTGAAGCTCCGGTGCCAGTGCAACTTACTTCAGTTGTTCATTTTGAAAGAAAAATTACAGGCTATCTTTAGGTAGCAGTAGAGGGGGTAAAAGGGGGCGTGCTGGGCCAGTGCTTGAATGTGCGCGTGCCTGTGCATTCAGAAGAGAAATGGCATGGTGAAGAAAGGGGGTATTATTTCTGCAGGAAAGCTGGCAGACAAACTCCTCACTATTAATATCTTTTCACTGGCCTGAGTTTAAGCTGCTCCCTCTCTCAATGTCTCTCCATTCCTGGGATGGCAGAGATGGTGATCATAGCTGAGCGCCAAGCCCCCAGGCTCTATGGGAACACCTAGGTGGGCGTCTTGAGGTGCGGTGCTCGCCGTGTGTAATGACATGTCGAGACTTGTCCCAAAGGTGCTCCGCAAAGCATCACCAGCGTGCAGCCACCAGCGTGCAGTCACCTCTGCTGGCTCAGCCTTTGATTAAACTCAACATATTTATCATTTCTCATCTTGGCATTTGCACCTACCTATGTGCTGTGAATTCTCTCTGCGGTACAGTGAATACCAGACAAAGACACAGACCAAAGCAAAGCAAAGACAGACACAGACGGCAACACAGATAATTGATGCGGAGGTGCGCAAGTATGCAGTCTGGCTGTCAGGAATGAGTTAAGTTCCCCTGTCTTTGCTTGCACCCCTGCCCTCTCTTTTGTTTTATAGTTATTTGCTGTTGGAGGTCTGTTTGCCTGCCTCCCTCACAGCCGTTTGTGGCTGCGTGTTGTTTATCTGACCTAATTTCAGCACAGAGCTAATCCAAAGAAATATACTCATATTCTGAAGCTGTAAATGGAGTAAAGTATCTGCATGCGTTTTCTTTGTGTGAGTGTGTGTGTGTATGTTTCAAGTTCACAGCAGGTCCTTTGCCAGAGTACTTAGCAGGGTGTTGTTTGTTGTTTGCCCTAATTATCAGGAGGATATTTGCCTAACCTCTTGGCTTGTGCTTCTCCCACAGCAGCTGCCTTTCGATCCATGTGCTGCAGATAATGTTGTTACAGTGGAAATTCTGTTTGTGGAAATCATGATTTTGGAATATGTCTAATCATGTCCACCAGAATATCACTTTTGTGTATAAATCAAGTTTTATTTTTTGGTCTTGAATAATGAAAGATGGACAAAGGAGGTTTGTTGTTAGAGCATAATCCAATGGATCTCATGAAGGGTCTGAAATTATAATCCAAAAGATTTCCATTTTTTACACCCTACGCTCTGTGAACATCCGCCCTCTGAGTCCACAGGTTGTTTGGCTGTTGTAAACAGATACAGGAGTTGCTCTTCTTCTGCTGCTTCTTTTGCATGTGTGGTGTGTTTGCTGCCCTCAGTGGTCAATGTCTCTGAAAACATTCAATTAAGATTTGAATAGCCGGCTAAGTAATGCTAACAGCTGCTTTAATGTTCCAATTTTTTTAGTCAATAGATACATTAGATGAAGCAAGCAACCTGCCCAACTGTGGCTGGTTGTTGGAGTGGGTTATGTGAGACGTGATAGTAAGAGGTGAGAGATCTCTGTGTGTGTGTGTGGTCAAAGTGAATATGTGTGTGTGGATGTATCCCATCTGGGTCGGGGTATGCTCAAGTGAAAGACAAAACACACACACGCACACACACACAGGCACAGACGACACACACACACAGGCAAAGCTGGGTACACAGCAGAAATCTAACCCTGCTCCCCCAACCTACCACCACACCCACCCAAATCCCAGTCAGCCTCGGAAGACTTTATAGAAAGCATATTGTGGAGGAGCTGCCTCTCCCCCTTCTTTCTTTCTCCCTTCCTCTCAGCTCCTCCTCTGCTGTGATAATTAGTAGTGGGGTAATACCGGGGGTTGAACAGAGAGAGCGAGGGCTCAGAAATCCCCTTTTCCACCCCAGTGAGGTAACTAAGGCCTCCTACTCCTCACATGAGCACCTCAAGCGTTTGCAGATGAGGCGTCCTGCGCTTGAGCAGCTTACATGTAAAAAGTTAATCCGGCAAAAGCGAGCGGACCTTTAACTCGGACAGCCGAAATCCTGCGGTATAGTTTTCTCCTGGACCGTGCGAAATCAGAGCAGAAAAAAAAGTGAGCCTACTAAAGTGAGACTTAGGAGAGGGAGACTCCCAGCTCATTGTAACAGGAAAAGCAATGTCCTAACACACTAGGGAACATTAGAGGTGTCCGTCATGTAAGCCGAGGCTCTATAGAGAAAACCTCATCTCTATTCACCTCCATGCCTCCAACATCTGCTGCTGGGGCACTCCAGAGATCATTAACCCCTTCACTGCGCTGCACAGCCGCCTTTCTTTGTTGCAGAGAGGAATTCAGGGTGGCAAGAGAGCATGAAAGACAACTTCTCAGTGAATTAAATCTCTCTAAGGTCAAGTGTGAGACCAAAAACACAGGCAACAGATTTCTCCACAATTCTCCGTAGAGTACAAAACATCGTGACCACTATACAAGTGTGGGTTCCCAGTCATGCAGCATGTGTTTCACAGTGGCTTCCATGCTGACAAATAAGCCCAAAGCATTTTGAAATAAGATACCTTTGTGGTTTGCAACTCATCCCAATGTTTTGTGTTCTTATTTCTGAAGCCAGAAGGTTTTGTGTACGTTCTCCGATGGCCTGTGTGTGTACTCGTGTTTACATGTTCACATGCCGGCGATGAAAGGGAACGCCAGCTTTTGGCTGCCCGAACTGAAATCCAATTTCAAACTGACATTCTGGAAAACCCTGAGCTCGAATTCCCCCCTGACAACCCCCCCACCCATACTTTTATAGCTCCAGAGAGTGGAGCCAGAATATGAACATGGGCTACAAACCAACATCTATTTTCCCTCTTTGTCTCCTCTATACAGAAACTTCAGACTTTTCAGAGCTTGAGCTGCCCCGGATTTTCTGCTACTGACGGCTGCCAATCAAGCTTGCCCCCTCCCACCTCTGACACCTCCAGCCAACACGATTTCACTGCTGTGTCCGACCTGGGACTGGAGTCGCGGCAGGATGTGGAAAGAGATGACGAGGAAGAGGATTCATCCTACGAGGAGCTGGACAGCGACTCGGCTTGTAGCGTGGACTCGCGGCCCGGCTCTCCTGTAGGCATCGTGGCCGCTAAACGCACCCTCTGGAAGGGTGATTGTGGGACGCAGAGGGACATTTTCCAGCTGGGCGGGGAGCTGGATCTTGACCAGATTGAGAGAAACTGAACATTTTATAGGAGATTTTAAAAGACTGTGTCTGGACTGTTGTGGAAGGTTATTGGACATTGATGATGTACCAAGAGATGGCTACTAAAAAGGGCTGTGATGGAAAAGAGTGGAGGAAGTGACTTTGAAAGGGAAAGACGAGGAAAGTGATACGGTAAAGGATTAAGTATGTTGTTAACGGCTGCCTTTTTAATGACACATTTGCCTTGAAGATTCTTACTGTTTGAATCGAAAAGCAGTGACCTTAGTTGTTTTTTATTGGGTATTCAGCTTAACTCAGGAGTAGGAAAGTGAGGGTTAGTCTTAAAAACACCTCCCAGCCCCCACTGTCTGTTCAACCTGATGACCTTTCCAAAGTCAGCTAACCTTAGGTTTGTAGTACTGTAGCAGTAGCTGGGCTCTCCTGTATTTAGCTTGATCTTTTTTTTCTCTCTCAGAAAGTGGGGGCGTCAAGGATGGAGTGAAAGAGGGAGGGGTAAACAACAGGAAGATGCATCTTCCTACAGACTCCACCTTCCTCTTCATCTTTTGTGCACACATGAAAATCAGATTTCTTTTTTGCTGAATGTAGGCTCAATAAGCTTTACAAAGAGTTCGGAAAATGACAGTGCCTTCTTTTGGTTGTTTGCTCTACCGGTTCTCTAGCCTCAATCGAAGCCACCTTTTCTGACCTTTTTTTTTTTGTAGTTTCTTAATATGCAAATTGTATATTTGAATTAAACACTGAATCTCAAGTTTTCAGTCCTAATATCAATGTATATTTTTCTAAGTAACTGTTTTTTATGAGCTGTTTGTGAAGGAGCAAGAATACAAGGCATTTCTTCTAACAGAATGGAAATAAATGTACAACCTGCACTCATATGTCGTGTTTGATTTTAGCTTATTAACGACTGCTTTGTACTCTGAGCAAGATTTCACTTTGACAGATCAAAGGTCTGAATGAGCTGCAAAGTTTCCAGATACGCTTTAGAAGCTGTACTCCCCCATGCTCACTTCCTGCATCATATTTCAGAACCATTTTACTGAACCATTTTATTGTTTTCAATGCCCATTATGCATTATTTTCACAGCGGCTACCTAAGCCTTTTGCAGTTCTTAACGAAGACCGAAAGTTGGGTAAGCATCTGTGTAATGTCCCTACGTTGTCCAACAACTCCAAACAAAAAGGCAGGAAGTCTCGACATGGAATATCCCTGGCCTGTAACCCAGCAGTGACCACAGGAGGTGATGTCAGGAGAAAATGTCCCGGGACCTGCGAGGCAGACAGACAGAGAAGTGTGTTCCTCCCTGGGATTTCCTATCATGTCTCTCTTATGTCTGTCCAAGTCGCTGAAACAAACTCAAAGCACCTGCCACCTTTTATAAGCCCTGCTTCTTTAGAGGCCTCTCTCTCTTTAAACATTTAAAGGCTTGTGTCGTCACTATTATTGGCCGCCGGGGAGGGTGATTGCTGACATAAAGTGATAGGACAGATTGTTTTTCCGACACACGGAGGAAAGCCCTGGCTGCATAACAGTGTTTACGTCCAAAACAGGATGTCCCAGCCAGTCGCAGCTTTTCCTTCGATCATGGCCTTGAAGGAAGGTGAACTCCAACTTCTCAGGGCTGAGGTGTTGGCTTACAAACACACACCCAGACACGTACAGCACACACACTCATATGAAGGCCCTGAAATAGATACTGCATGTGTTTGGGTTGTATACGCAGAATACCTGGCACGCACAGTAAACTATATTCACCTTTAAATTCCTAACAGGTGAGATCTCTCCGATCTAAATGCAAAAAAACATGAGCTGAAAAACAATTAAAGAAGTCAAATAGATATATGTTCCTGCCTCACTTTAAAGGGATCTATTATGCTCTTTTTCAGATTTACATGTCATTCTGTCTGTTTGAATATACCTGTATTCACCCTCTGTCTGAGACACTTGCTTATTTGCCTGTCTTTTTAAACACCCCTTACAAAACAGCCCATTCTGCGCTGATTGTCAGCAACTCAAGTGCAACAAGTATAGTGGCACTTATTGAGAAAGAAAACCCCAAAACAATAATAGCTTCAAAACCAAAACTACATGATTGACCATGTTCCAGCAGAACTGTGATCCTAAATCGTAGCATGTAGCTACATGTAGCAGTGTATGTAATGCAAATACTGCAGTGGCTGGAGCAGACAATTATATGGGGGGCATTTCAAAAATGCTATTTGAAATAATGGCCTTTAATATGAAAATCTGACATTGTAACATATATATAGAAAAGAAGGTAAAGCTTAACTTAACTTGACAGAAAAAGCCTGGAAACACAAAATCCCGTAGCCATAAACAGCAGTCTGGTTGCTCACTGATCCCAAAGGTCAGTGAACCACAAATACACACACACACACTCACATACACACTGTTTCCTCTCTGACAGGAAGTGGCGAGCTAAGCGGGGGAGAGAGTTAATATCTGAGGTAAAAGCACTATAAATAGGGAGCATTGTAGTTGCGGCTGGCAAACGTAAACACTGGAGAGAGGGAGACAGGAAAGGCCACGTTACACAAATTTACAGCGCCCTGGACTGCGCCGACTCGATTACTTGTGAGAAAACATTGGCTGCGTTTTCAAAGCAAGCTGTGTTTCTCGTTGTCAGCAAAATCCTTTGAGAACTTCAGAGGAGGTCAGAATAATGACATCACTTTTTCTCAGCTCTTTATGGTGTCATTTAGCATTCCTGTTTAGCTGAGTGTGAATTATGCATGCATGTTAGCTTTAGAAGATAAATTACTGTCACCTTTTCTCCTCCTCAGGTAGAACTAGTATTTATGTTTGGTTGCTGACTTTGTTGTACTATACTATATATTTATACTGTAAATTAGCCTAAGAAGATCTGGGAAAGAGAGCAAATAAAGAGCCAGGCCATGACACATTAGATCAACATAACTACAATAGTTTGGTATTGTGACTGATATAGTAAGTTTGGTTTTGACGAACGTCAACAAAACAATTTCCCATAAAATGGATGAGTGTCACATGAAACCACGTTGATCAACACGAACACTTCTGCTTCTCTGCTGCTGCTTCTGTGCATGTGTGCAATGATTACCTTGTCAGTTGATGTACTGCAAACATTGTAGTTATTTACCATTAAACTGTCTTAATGTGCATGTGGTTAAAGGTGGAGTCTCAACTCAGCGCCCAAACAAATACACCCCTCCCTCCAGTGCGTCTTCAGATTGTTAGCATGTGCAACATTTACCGTCCCTCTCACTCTCACTGCCAGGCCACTTTTATTTCCAATTTATGTTTGTTTTCCGACCCTTTTGGCGACTTTTTTCCAAAAAGCAACTAATAACAAATTCTGTGACTTATTCCATTGAGGAAAAGGTGGGAATATAATATATTGCAGTTTCCCATGCATGCTGCCAGCAACACAGGGTCTCTACCTTTCTCTTTGCACCGTGCAGGAAAGAAGGCAGTCACACAATCACATCTGCAAGCAATGCACAATCAAGTCATAAATCTGGGGCATGCATCTTTTTATTTTGTGAATTATCAGTGTCATGTTGCATGTTGTTCCCCTGACAAATAAACTATAAAAAACTAAACTTTTATTGGAGAAAGAGCTCGTAACACTGGTCTTGTGTATGAACACTGCAAACATAGAACAGACAGCTAACGTGTGGAGATATTTGAATTGGACAATAAGTTGTTTTAGATTACAACAATTAAGGTATGCATCCATTTGTATGTGAATTAACCATATGTTATAAATAATGTGTAGGAACAGAGAAAAAGGTTGAGATCAGAGCTGAGATAAAAAAAATTGGATAGTAGTGAAACTTGCTCTCAAGTCATCGCTTCCTTGTTCAGGAGTTATGAAACACAAATGCAGAGAAACTTCTCCAGTTTACTGGAGGTACATTGTGTGCTTTAGTTTAGTCAAATTAATCTTCCTGTCCAGAACAGCTGCGGTTATCTGCAGGTTATCTGGGTCTGCATGGGTACTTGTTAGTACATACGTCTGTTAGAAGACACCTATCGTATTGGACAGGTGGTCGGCAGTGTCACATGTCACCTCAAAGGTGACACAGTGCAACCCAACACTTTATCACCATGGTTCCCATGAATGCTGCACCCTCCCCTCCACCTCTACATCTCAGTGTGATTTACATCCTCATAACACGCTGTAATGACTGGGTTTGTTATGTGCCAGCCACCCAAGAGTACCTGGAAATCCCTGAAGTACAAGCCTGGCATTTTTTTCTTTCAGATGATTCTAACATTACATAAGCCACATATGTTAAAGCCACTACACTCCCAGTTTAATGGAGGAGTTAATCTGGCAGGAATCAAACATGGAATCCCATAATGAGTTAAGCTCATGAGTTTTTAATTGACTCCACAGGCTCATAAACTATCAGAAAAACAATAACAGATAAAGTGAATATGATTTATATAATAGCTTGAATAAGAACTGGTATTTATCATGTATTGTGCCTCCTCCAACATCATTAATTACTGTGCTTATGATGCAGAATGTCCCCACAGAGAGTCTTTCCCTTTCAGCTGTTGGTTAGAGCGAGGCAGTGATGGTCACCTGAACAGAACACGTTATTGAATTGACTGGAGATAATCCTTTCAGGAAAACCCAGAATTCACGTTGTTTCGCTGCTCGTAAATCTCGCTCAGTTTATGGGGAGCAGATGGCAACATTGTTTGGTGTTGATGTTCTTTGCGGTACTCACTGCAAGTCATCCAAATCAAGTGTTTCTCAGAGGCCTGACGCTGCCAGCCCGTCTAAGTACACTGCTATTACAAGAAAAAGGAGTGCCATAGGGCCACAGAGTATTTGACAACCCATATGCTGCCAAGCATTTATTCCATTTTGGAAATGTGTTGCCATGCCAGCCAAACATTTCCCATTCTTCATGTGCTGCAACTGAGTATGTGTATTATAAAATATGATAGGGAGGAAAGTGCAGTTTTACTCGGTGGAAGGCCACGTGCTGAGAGAGGGGAAACACATGTCCCCTTTTTTTATGAATCCTTTTTCTTTTGTGAGCAAAAGGGTAGCACACACAGGAGACTGCCTGTTGACTTGCTACATACACAGTGATGACTGAGTGCCAAACAATGGGGGACTGAAATAGACATGTTGTTGCAGCGGCTGGTCCACATCCATCCATCACACCAGTCACATCTGGGTCGACTAGTGCTGCCTTCCTCCTGGTCCGAATCCAGAGTGGCTACTGCTCATGGATCGAGACGAAACATTAACTGTATAGTCCGAAAATAATCAACACTTCCTGACAGAAAGACATAAAACAAATGAATAGTCTGCTAAAAAAAACAACACCACCTAATCGCCTGTACATAAAAGCTTAATTTGCACACAGTCATGCATATAACCCTCTCTATTGACTTGCAATACTATAGCGCACAGGGTTTAATCCCTGGATCATCCAAAAGCAGAGTAAACAGATATGCATCTGTATAAAAACCTTTATTTATAATCTGGCTTCAGCTCAGCTGCCCTGTCAGTTTAAATTGCTGCTGTTTATTTTCCAGCTCCAGCTTGTGATACGAGTGACCAAGGCGAACGGGGTTGAGTCAGGACACTTGAGCTGTAATCAAGCTGAAATCAGCCATTACTCTATCAGGGAACAGCCAGCACAGCTACAGCCTGCCTGTTTACCTTTGACCTTGGGCATAAAGGTAGAGGCGGGGGGTTGTCATCTCAGGAGTCTTGCCTCGGTCATGGCTAATAGAGGCTGAATTGGCTCCACTACCACCTGGGGTGATAATGGATGTGATGTGACCCCTGGTTCGACAACTTCATTCAGTTTTAACCAAGCGGTAGCCTTCAGGTCCCAAAGTGAATGCAATGCAGAAGTGCAGTAAATCAGAATTATTACTAATGGCCAGCAGGGGGCGACTCCGCTGGTTGCAAAAAGAAGTCTGACTGCATAGAAGTCTATGAGAAAATGACCCTACATCTCACTAACTCTGAAAACATTTTTTGTATCATATGCTAGTTTTAAGGCTGCTACAATGCAGCATGATCACAGTGTGTTTTCATTCATGAAAGTTAATTGGAGTCGGCTGTTCATTTGGAATTATAGATGCAACTTGATGACCAAGCTAGCTAGGGCTAGCGTTAACTGGTTTCTACTCATCCTCCTTCCCAGCACCACCCTCCCATCCAAATATGTTCACTTCAGGCTTCACTTCAGGCTCCCAAAACCAAGATGGTGTCAGCTAAACTGCCAAACTTCCCAAACTAATGGGTGACATCACAGTGGCTACATCCACTTCCTTTAGGCATTCTATGGGTTTTGCACAAACTGTTTGCATGCATTCATAAGATAAAACAATTTATCACCATTCTCACTTACACAACAATTACAGTATGTCACCTTTGACCTTTACAATCTACACCTGTTCATGCGCAGCTTTGAACTCTGGGTTGAGGTGATGTCTCTGTATTTATTATGTGATAACAAAAGTTCAATTTCTGATTTCAAAATCAATGTTCGTCGGAGCAGAGAAGGACATCTGTCAATATTTCTTGCAGTTAGTTTGGTAACATTAAAACCCAACAGACGAGAGCTTTTGATATTGTCAGACTTTAGGGTGCAAGGAAGTGGCAGTTAGGGAATTATATAGACCCCGTATGAACAGAACTTGCAAAGAATTAGTATCCTTATAGATGAGAAAGAAAACATGCAAAACAACACCAACTTCTTAAAAAGTGGGTTCATTTAAGTCACACTGACCAACACACACACAAAGCTGCCTTAGAGAGCCTCTGTGTACATGACTTGAAATGAACTCATAGCTGGTAACCTATGGACTCCAGCTCTACAGAGTTGTGTTGTGTAGATTACACAATCACACCGAGAATAATAACTCTGGCATGACGTGCGGCAGGTTTACTCTGCCACCCTCCAGCTGGCTGCTGGGAGCGCGCACAGGAAGGGCGCCTGCCGTCGGTCACACATCTGTAAACATGGGCAGACAAGGAGGCAGCAGACGCCGATGTTATCACTGCAGACATTAGCTGCTGGGCAGACAGCAAACGAACATGAAAATGGTAATTAGGTTCAAATTAAGTCCCTGGATGAACTGGTTGGGAGGTTTCTGATGGATCAACAAACACAGAAATAAGACACTTAAAGTGCTTTACACTAGCCTGAACAGGATTAAAACAACGTTGAAGAGTAGCACACTTTTAACTTACTTCTTTCAGTTATATCTTTAACAGAGTTTCTTCTTTTAAAGGCCATATTGTAACTGCCAGGCATTACTGTAATGGGATGAGGCAAGACTGTAAAGTTTGCTATAGGTTTTTGAGGAAATTGCAAGATTTATTACGCTTCAAAACAGAGAGTTTCAGTTCAGTTTCAGACAGAGGGTGAATACAGGATAACACACAGTATAACCATTAAAGCATGTGATCTAGTAGAAACTCAAAATTCAAGTAGAAACCTAACAATAAACAAATAGTAAGATATAACAAGAAGCATGGAATATAATCATGGTCATTAGCTGAAATTCTTAGTTCTGCATTTTGATCAAGTGAGAAGAAACCTATTTTTAAAATTAAATTATATTGTTTTCAAGCTCACAAACTGCTGAAATCTTGTAAAAACTGATTTGCACTTTGTCCTGCAGCTCTCATTCTGCTGTATGCAATTATAACAGCTCTAGTATTTTATTCCGCAAAGTGCTCATTAAGCGACTGTAACTGCGTGATGAATGGATTCGGCGTGATGAATGTTTTCATTTTGTTTCCCAAAATCTGAGGGGATGAGGAACAAACAGGATCTCGGGATGCCCTCAAATCCTGTGGGAGAAGATATTCTTGATGCGGCTGGTTTCAGTGTTTCAGGTTCCCACCGAGTACTGACAGATTACTAATCTGTGTGAGCCAGTGTTGATGCTTTGGTGTGGGTCTCTCTGTCAAGGATAGAGCACAGATAGTCCTGTTTGATCTAGCTGGGAAGGGAGAAAATTAGAGTGCATGGAAAATCCTTGGTGAAGCATCAGCAGCTTGATATTATCTCTGCAGAAGTAGTACATGGTGTGTCACGCTCATTTTACTTTTCTCAGCCAAGCGAAGCCCTCAAGGTTAAAATGAATAGGGCTTTTTAAAATCTCTTCAAAAAGAGGGAAAGGTTACACCTATAACTGACAAAGAAGTGGAGATAGGGAGGCTTACTGTATGTATACATTCATCCGTCTGCAGTTGTTAACTTTGTCTGTTCTCATGTTTTCACTTCCCCTTACATTCTCAGACTCAGTGTCACACACAAGCAGGCTCAGCTTTTGTGTAGAAGCTCCACAGGGTGATCAAGTGCAAACGTTGGGTGTCTTTATAATGTACACTGCCATCAAAGAGATATGAGAAAATGAGAAAGACAAGACAGGACAATAGAGCTCTGTGGGTAAGCAAAGAAGGGGCTGGTGTCTGTTATTTCTGCCTCCCTGTAGGTTTGCATGTCTGTGACAAAAGAGAAAGGCCTCTTCCCATGTTTGCACAGTGTGTGTTTTCCAAGTGTGCGCCCTGCTCCTGTACTGTTTATGTACAGTCTGTGCATGCCTTTCAGCGATCAAACAATGCGGTCGTCTGTGTAGGAGTCACTCAGTGTTTGTGGATCGTACAGAGTGAAGTCAGTTGATGCACTTCATGCCTGTCTGAGATTTGGACGTTTCCTCCTCTTCTGGCTCTTGTTATCGCTCCTCCCTTCCTTTGACATACACTTATAATCAGCGAGATTAAAGGATGGGAGTGTTGATGGAGGGGGGAGTGATGGGGGGTCGCCTCTTTTTTTTTCCTCCTCCGTCACTAGGTTATCTGATCCGTTCTCTCCGGAGCACGTGTCAGATCTTTCCCAAGGTTAGGGAGCAAAGTCCATTCAAAGGGGAGGAAGTCAAACTGTCACAAGTGCTCCAATCTATCAGCTTCCCTTTAAGATTTACAGCGTAGTGTACTCCTCTGCACCAGGATCCACAGGCTGCTATGAAGAGTGGAGCAAATACACACACATGCGTATGTGCACACATGCTCGGGCAGTGGCATGCATACCACAGGCACTCCATCATGTCGGCATATATATGTGAGTGCATGTGCACACTCTCAGCACACTTCTCTCTCTGAGAGAAAGAGGAAACAGGGAGAGGATGAGTTGTGAAATTTCGGCGAGAGTTGAATCAAGGCTTGAGTGCAGCAACGTAACACAAACAGCCAACATTTAAACAGCTTCTCTTCTGCAAATCTACTGTGTTACAAGTCTGACCGCAGTATTTTTCACCGAGCATGAGTGTGAGAAAGCCACAAAACATTTTTCAACCTTTGTCCTTCATCACACACTGGATGGTTTGTGAGCTGGGGTAAATACTGGTAAATGCAGCACAATGTAGTCCATGAAGGCCTTGTAAGGAGTTAGGGTTTGGAAAGCCCCATAGCATGCTATTCATTTTCCCTCCCCTGCACTCGCCAGCCCACTCCACCCGGCTATTATGGCGGGGTTGCTCTCCAGGGACCCCCAACACAGACGCTAGTTTGGAAACCCAAAGCATGTCCGACCGCCTGCACTACAGCAGATGACAAAAAAGGGGAAGGAAAGAAGGAGAGAACAGCCTTGCTGCTGGCTGCATCTTCCTGAAGTCTGTGATTTCCATCCTCTCTGAATGTAAACAAACAAAGACATGAAAGAGGAAAACATGGGCAGAGCAAGGAGAAAAAAAAACAAGAGCAGGCGGAGGAGGAAAGAAGAAACAGTCAGCAGGCAAAACATATCTTGGCACGAGGCGTGAGATACAAGTCACCAGCTCATTTACTGGTACCACTGCCAGACACGGAGACAAAAAACACATGCAGGCAACAAAAGCTGGCGTCAGAGAGGACTTTCTATGAAGCCTATGACACACATCAGTCTAAACTTGTACAGCAGCTGCAGGACAAAGATTCTCCAGATTTGGGGTCAAATGTCACAATACGACTAACTGAATAGGGAATCACAAGGAACATATTTCTGCTGCACAAAGTTAGACAAACTCTTTTCTTGTCTTTTGGGTATTGTTTTAAAGGGGTTGGAATCCAAAAAAATGTTTGGGATCAATTATTTTATTTTCACTTTCATGCAAAATTCAAAGTTATTTGTTATTTGATGATTTGGTAATCATATAAAACATTAATCATAAACGTTACATAAAGTCTCACATTTCAAGTCTATTTGAAAACAACACTTACATGGCCATGTGCACATTTAAACAGTTATTAATCTCTGTATTTTACAATAAAATTGCCTCTAAGTTGCAGAGAGTTAAGAAAATACAATTTTATGGCCAGTATGGACAAAAAGAACAACCACAGCCACAAAAAACACTTTCAGTGTACATAAATATGAAGATTTTATACCTGAACATGTCCTTTAAAAGGTTCATGGATAATTGGAAGCCACGTTTCCAGACATTTTAGTACGGTCTGCAAGTCTGCATGTCGGCCTGCAACATAACATTTTGAATCATAATAAATCCTCAGTTATAACCATGAGGTGAACTGCTTTTATAGGGACGACAGCTAAATTATCGTAGTTATGCTGGGCGTCTGAAAACTTCTATATCAGTTAATCACGCTGGCGTAACATCACACTGACGTCACGTGTGTGTACACTGGTAACAATGAAAGTTCTTGTCAGCGAATGACAGCTTATGACATGCAGGCTCTGTGTTATAACAAACTGTTACATAACCTGCGCAGAACAAAATGGTACCATGTGAAAAGGCCCGTGTTCGTGGGTGGACCTGTGCACAGAGCAGGACGTCAGGGACAGATTGATTGGGTGTCAGGAGAGCAGGAGGAAGGAGCTTTATGAGCTTTAGGCTCCAGTTTCTTTTTTCAGCATTAGTCACTATTACCTCTTTCTGCTTCCCACTGACTTCTCTTCTTCCTTTCATCATAAGTGTAGTGATAGAAATGAGGAAGGTCCCACTGTTGATTGAGTGAAACCTTGTGTCTAAACTATCTGTACAGCATCAAAGGGGACTTTGTGATTGTTTCAAATATTGGTTCACTTTTCACACGAGATGTGCCATAATTGGGTTTTCACATTTTTCACCGCAGTCCCAGACGTTGTGCTTGACCTTTGTGGAGTTGTAGAGATTATCAGATTTTGCTTTCCTGTTCTCCAATAACCTCCACTTGGGGAGAATGGCAAACATATATTCACCAGTCTAAGTCCATATGGAGCCATCTACAGCTCTGGGTAGACACAGAGACTCCCTGCAGAAAAAGGGAGGTTTCATTTAAAGCAATTTCCTTCTTTTCTTTCATTTTCTTCACTACATTTTATCTCCCCCTGGTGCATACCATGGAAGCTATAGTGGCGTTTCCAGCTGCCAAAACAGGCCACAAAGTGCTTTCAAATCTGTGTCATATGGCCTGCCGGGGCTTTGCTCTCTCCACAGCCTCACCACTTAAAAAGCTGCGGCCACTGTGACATAAAGGCAAAATGCAGTAGATGTTCAACAACACTTTTTGTTACGACAGATTAACGGATAAACACAGTGGATCTGCTTTCTGATCTGTGCATATTTGTAATTTAGCTGTATGTAAATATTTACTGAAAGCTTCCTTCTATTCAGAACATTTCATGTTCAGGATGTGAGGCAAAAATCCATCCCATGCATCAGATTTTGGAGGGCGGCCAATCATTGAAATTGTCGTGCGGCAGGTGATCCTGTAAGGATGTGACCTGCATATAGGCTTATGTACAAATACATGGAGAAAAAATAACTACAGCACCGGGTGGCTACGAAGTGTCCCAACTCTTTAGTTAGAGTTTATTTAATTTAAAGAAACAATGCAACAACTTTGCAGTGACACCAACAACAATGTAGCTTGGAAAGACTAGGAGACCGAGGGGAAAAGTTGTCCGTTTCCACTTAAAAAATGTAGTAGTGCAGCTTTAAAGTTATCATAATGAACCCACAGATGACATACAGTGATGATGGATTACAGATTTCTTCATTTTCAGTAGGAAATGTAAAAAATGCTGGAGTTTCGGTGTTTCCCTTCCTCAGTTTCTATCTAACATTCCTCAGTTGGATGGACTCCAGACTTGTGACATGGCTTATTTTTGTAGATGACTGTTATGTTCCTTGTGGACCTGCTGCTAACACTGCACTGTATGTTTTGCTTGGAATTACCTGAACACCATCTTGTTACTGGCATAAAGCCCTTTGGATTACTGAAGGTGTTTGTCCAACAGAGTGTGTCAGACAGGGAAAAGCTCTCAGCGCTGACATGGAAATTGTGGGTTTATGAAAGAGGGAGTGATCTGACACACAAAACAAACAGCACTCTTCCTTCTTTTGTGAAATCCTGAAGGGAGGTTTCCCTGCAGAGCGTAAACCTAAAACTGTCATTAGTCGGTCAAAGATCTTAGCAGAGGAAATACTAAATTTGTTTCTGATAACTGCAGTGTTGATGGTGAGGGATTGATTGATCAGAGAAGTTGTTCTATTTTAAACCGTTCAGACAAGTCCTGCACCCTCATCTATAGATTGGTGTAAAGTTTCTGCCTTCCATCTGTCCAGCTGAATGCCTCCCCCACCCCCCTTGTCTCTTTTTTCCACTAATGTTCAATAAAAAAGGCACAGAGAAGTCTTTCTTTTCTCATGCACTCAAGTAACCTTGTTTGACACATGCAAACTCTGTTAGAGTAACCTCGTTAAGCTAATACTTGACCATGAGAAACACAATTTAGATGCCTAAATTTCTTTGATGGTTAACTCAGTTACTAAGATAAAGTAATGGCTATAACAAATATTTGGCATCATCACTCTCTTCTTGAAGTCACAGAGTGGTGCTCTGTCCTGTCTTGGAATATGCTGCTCAGTTTATATATTTACTTATCTACTTTGTGATTGAGTGTGATCACACTTTGTGAGTCTTGGGACCTCAGATCTCTTTTGGCCTCTTTCGTGGTTTGGTTACAAAGATGGCAGTGAAGCTAGAGCTGCTCTTTCAAGTTGGTCAAGGTCACCACCCCTGTTCATTTACTATTTGCTACTTAAAGGTATATTATGTAACTTTTCTGCTTTAAAAAGGTCTTAAAATAACTGCTTTATTTAGTGTTTCTACTGGATTTAAACAACAGGTTTGGAGAAAAAGAGGCCATTGCTGGTAATTTGGTTTCTGTTAAACCTCCTGAACGATGAACACTGAAGGAATAACAACCTAGAGAAGCTGACTGCAGGGGTTATAGGCCACAGCTGGACCATATAGTCTTTTGTTATTGTTTTGATTAGTGGCAGAAATGACACACTGTATGCTTAAAGAAAGAGTTTGAAACTTTAGGGAAATGTAGTCATTTGCCATTCTTATCAGTCCTCCAAATATAAGACATGTGACAGCGCAGGAATTAATACTAATGGTGTCCTCCTCTGCCGAGCTTTAACGTTAGCTCGCTCAGGCGGGCTAGCAGCGTCTCACTATTCCTTCAGCGCGATGACACGGTTGGCAGGTGTAGTTCGGTAAAAGGAAAATAGTTCCTACATGAAATTGCTCACAGTACAGAAACATGCTGTTGGGTTTTTTGTACCATTTAGTTCCATTATTTTAGAGAAAAGGCAACATTTCTATTTTATTAGGGAGTGAACTGTCCCTTTAAATGTAAGTCAACGAGCACACACTTTAAAGAGCACATCCTTCTACATGCACATGAATACACAGTGCAAAAACAGGACGATGTTTACCACAATTCCAAGGGGTTATCTGTAATGCAGGAAGTGCGTGTGTAATGAAGGAAGCCTAACTAAAAGATAAACACACCACACCTCGTACTGTCTTGTCCTGTCAGATCCTGTCTCACTCTGCCTGACTGCTGCCTCTGGGTCAACAGGAGTGGCAGCTGCATATACCTGACTTTTTAAAGTCGTTACCAGGATTTACTTTTATTATCCTGAATCTGTTGCAGCGCTCCTCTTTAAAGGGAATGCTATATCCACGTGCAAACTGCTACGGCATACTCATACTTATATCATGATTTCTTAATAAACATAATTTCCTACATTAGGTCAGCTTTACCTGTCACTCCCACACAGACAGACAGAGGCGTGTGGAGACGCACAGAAAGAAAGTGAGAAAGACGAAGCAAAGTGTGTTTACTTTATCGGCTCGTCGTGGCACGGCCTGAACAAAAGGCCCAGTTTTTTGCCACACAATACTTCTTGCAGGTTATTTCTGGTGCCCCGGCGGTGGAGAAGGATGAAAGACCAGCCACAAAGGAAAGAATGTGGTTCCTGTTGTGGTCTTAGGGGGTCATGGGCGAGTAGATGTGGGGGTGGGGTGTCTGCCTTTTCACATTGGGTGGCCCCTGGGGGGCATGAGTCAAGGTTTGCTGTGGGAGGAGGGGAAAATGGGTGTTTATAGGGAAGAGCTGGAGGGGTCAGAGCGATGAGTTACGTTATGAGAACGGGGTGATACAAAAGATGCCACCTCAGTATAATCCAGTCAAAGATGAAAGAGTTTGAAGGAATGAAGACGGCCAAGCTTTCACTTACGTAACGTTAAAAACTGACTCAAAACGGTGATGGAAATTTTTGCTCAAGTCTTTGACAGCAGCAGTCACTGACACTGAACTCAACTGAACATTACCCTGAAGGGACATCTTGGCCTCTGCTAGCACAACAAAACAAATACTGACAGAGAAGACACATGACATGTAAATCCCTCTGGTAACATTGTCTTCATTACTTGTGCAACCGTTCCAGGGAATCATAGTCAGCAAAGTCTTGTTTTTTGGCTGTATTATGTTATATTGTTGTGTTGGTATATTATTAAGTCAACACTTATCATTACTATATGGTGCATGGATCAGGGGCAACCTTCCAGATCATTTAAGTGAAGCCAATGCTTAAGCACCTTAAGAGTCCTTTCTAAAGGCCAGCAGAGGGCGACTCCACTGGTTGCAAAACAAAGTTCAACTGTATAGATGTCTATGAGAAAGTGACCCTGGTTCTCACACGATTTATTACATTAAAAATGTTCCTAATGAGTTTATGATTTCAATCGCCAGTTTCATATCTTCTTTGGTACAGCATGATGTTCACAGTGCAAATTATGGTCTCAGTTAGGGCAAAATGAAAGCATCTTATGCTTTATTGTCTATCTGATAAGCACATACCAACTGAAATGTCTTGGAAAATCTGATGTATGCATATATGTTTGTATACATATGTATTTCTTTTTTTTTTTCAATGATTTCACTTGAAATTCTTTTGTTAATTTCACACTGAAGTCTAAAATGTGAAAATACTCATTCATATAGAGTATTTATTTATAGAATTATCAGAAAGCATGCTATATTGCGATTTATATTTGCCTTTTTTTACTCATATCAGGATAGACGATTTTGGTTATATCAACCAGCCCTACTTCTGGCTCCAAGAAAAACATGATGGCAACGGCTAAAATGCCAAACGTGAGCCCTCAGGCGTAGTCAAACAGACGATGAGGTCATAGTCCCGACCACCACTTCTCTGACAGTCTATGGCAGTGATGAGTACAAAGCCCAGAGGCACTTTAGGCAGCTCTAGGGGTCTTGTGCAATATATTAGACTGTAGTAGTTTCTGAGTGTGTGTTCTGTGATAACAGGATGGAAGAGAGGAAATTAATTTCTTTCAAACCATGCTCGACTGGAAAACCCTGTCATCCATCCAAGTGTGTAACATATTTGTGGACAGTAAATGAGTGTGTGAGCATATGTGCATGAGACGGTACGCCCTTTTTCTTTGAATGTTTACTGTGTTAATATCATGTGCTGTGACACTTCTGCAACATTACACACATCTAAGATCCTGTTACTGTATAATATATTCATGATAGCCTGACACTGTGTGCGAATTTTAGCAGTACGTGTGTGTACTCTTTTGGCAGGCGGCCATAACTGCCATGGAGAAACACTGCTACAGAATCTAGTTCTGCCACTGTCTGTCTGTCTGGCTGTCTGCGTTCACGACAGCCACAGGGCTGTCATTATCACAATGTATTTGTTGATTCTGTTCTTCCATCTGCATAAGAAGGTGGATTGATGCCAACCAAAACACAATCGAGACAGAAAGAATAAAGATTTTAAATGCATTGAAAGCGTCCCTCAAAATGGGCACAAAAGAATCTATTTGCTCCGGGAAGTGAGACAGACCTACCTTTGAGTCACCTTTGTTAACTATTTTTGTGCATAATTGTTGAGTGATGACAAGTATGCAAATTTGCCATGGCATGCATATGAAGAAATCAAAAACAGAAAAACCATGTTTTTACATTCTGGGTCTTTTTAAAAATTCCTCGCTCTCCCTTTTCTCTGCTCCACGTGGTTGCATGTGTGCAGTCTAATTGGCAGAGTGGTCTGGGACCCTGTGGCTTCTTGCCTGGAAGACTGGCACAACAATACGAGAAGCCGGCACTTATCTGGAAGTAACAGGGAGGAGAGCGAAGCAGACAAGTCTAGAACTGTGCAGGATTTCTCATGAAATGTGTTCAAATGAAGGTGATCTTTGATCAATTATAAATCTAAAGGAATGAAAACAGTCTTTGTGCAGCAGAGGACGGCATGTGGGAGAGCGAGGCAAGGGAGGGCCCGAGGCTGTTTAGAGTTTACACTGACCTCCGTTTACTGATCTGTGTGTTTGTTTTCCTGGCGATGACATGAATTGGGCTGATGTGTATCACCCACAGCACAACTGAATCTAATGCGACAATGTGAACTTGAAATACCAAAAAGAAGTCGGCTGCGTTCAATAGCATTTTTTGCTACAATTCCTCCAACAGAAAGAACATGCAAAATCTTTAGTGTTACATTAAATTTAAAATGGGTAGGCAACAGTAAACAGTAGGGCTTGGTGACAAGAGTCAAGTATTACTAAGTAGTAATTATTCTGATAGTTTCCTTAATGATAATGTAACTCCCCTGTTTTGTGCCACAGATCCGCCCTGACTCATGTTGAAAGATGATTAAACACAAATTAAGCCGTTAATACTCGAAATGATTTATTAGGCCATAAATCACATTGATAAAATCTTTAACTGTTGGGATAACTTGTTATGTATGTAGCTAAGACAGCATGTAATTCCATTTTTTATCTTAGTGACAGTTTTATGCGATTGTTCACAGCCTTGCCTGCTGTTTGCGTGCATCGGGTGAATGCTGGCCTCAGGTTTTTACCTCTACCACTGAAGTGAACAATGCTGTCTCACTCTGGCCAATTTATCCAACACTCCCTCCTCAGAAGAGCTCCATAAATCTCAACTCCAATGTGAGCTCCTCTGAGATAAGAAAACCTGTTGAATTGCTTTGTCTTGTACAACTTTTCTGTCGATGAGTCTGGGAAACCTCAACTGTCGGACAGATTCTGTTGATTTTAGTCTGAACAATGACATGTAGAAATGTTAATGGGAAGAACATGATCCACATGACGATTGTGAGCATTACGTTCTTCTTCAGTTTTGGGGATTTTATCTCTGTATTAATGGCTGAATGGTGACCATACACAGTCATTAGTCAAGATAAACAAATTTGCCTTGAGGTGCTTTTTCTCCCCCTAAAAGAACCCTTCAAAACTAATATAGAGCTCCCTTAGCTGATATCATGTGATCCCAATCAACAGTTCAAATCAAAACACAACCACATTCGCAGGAAAGTGGGAGTCTTGCTGGGCAAATGGCTGTTAGCAGAGTGAACATGGTAGATAGTTGTTGTGTGCCAGGATGCCAGAACAATCAAGAAAAAGTAACAGGGAAAGAAAGAGAGACAGAGAGAGAGAGAGAGAGAGAGAGAGAGA
>CAFUXE010000365.1:551491-563580 GCA_903364295.1 Serranus cabrilla | reverse complement strand
TCTCTCTGCCTGTTTACATCATATACATCAACAATAGGACCCCAAACTGAACCGTTTCCCCCCAAAATTCCCATTTGAGCAATGGCTGTAATTCAGAGATTGATGTCAGTCCATCTGAAATCCCCCTGAGTGTCAGGCAATCGAAAACAGAGAGTGGAACAGCAGATTTCTGTTGAACTCCCTAATAATCTCCCAAGATTTGCTTTCAATGAGTAAAGTGGTTACACCGTTTACTTCAGAGACAATTAAACCAAACAAGCAGGTTGCTTTTATATTCCTGGCTTGGTAGAATAATCCCAGCTAATCAGCCGGTCAGCCCCTGCAGGGTTTGTATACACACTGGAGGTAATTGAGAGAGCGAAGCAGCAAGGCATAAACAGGTTTGGGTAAGGCCTCACATAACTACCATTGCAGCGAAGCAAAGCCTTTTGCATCTGGCCTTGCACAAATAAAAACCGCATTACAAATTGCATGCAAGTGCAATGTTAATGTACATAGAAACACAATATATTTACAGCGAGGGGTATTACATCCCCTTCCTGAATTGCAATTCAATTGCACTGTGCTCCAGTAAAAAGCCATCTAGATGCCTATCTGGCAGAAGGACAGGAAATTTGAGAAGCCATAACCAAACTAATAAGCCCAGCGATGATTATTCAACACCGCGGCCGAGAGGCAGCTGTCAGGGATACGTAGTCAAACACTCCCCACGGCTTTGAACCTGAGCAGAGCCTCTGTGGGAGAAGATAGATGAAGCTGAGCTATGGCTCTGACTCCAGCATGGCAGCTGTGTGTGTGTCCCTGTGCACACAGATCTTAGATATGGCAGTTAACCTTCCTTTGTCTACCGTCTGAAATGACCCAGAATAACACTTAATGTTTAACACACGGACAGGTGACAGAGTGAATATGTGTGTGTTTGTTTATATCCTTTGATAACCCCTCCATGACCTTTCTATCAGGGGCTCATCTTCTAATAGTCCTTGTCAGAGCCACTAATCATTTCACAGACTGTTGCACAACACCTTTCACTGGCTCCAAGGAACAAACTGTGCTGCCAATAATGCTCATACTTAATAAAGGCATCCAGCAGCCTCCCTGTGCCACTCAGTGACACACGCACACACAAGTATACAAGCCACCACATGTTTGAGCAATATTTGAGGGTGGCGTTTTATGGAGTAACACCGAGCATGTAATGGCTAAAATACAGTGACCAAAATAACAAAGCCCATCATAAAAACCATGTTATTTGTGGGAAAACACTGCAGCCAGCAAACTCTGTAGCACCTCATTACAGTGCAGCGCCAGCAGATGGCAGCATTTTTCTGTCATTTGTGCAGAGGTGATGAGTTCAGCATTCAGTCCAGAAGTCCCATTTAAATACTCATACAAGCCACAAACTGCACAGCCAGATTTTTAGTTCTGTTGCACAATGACTCTCCCTTAGCAGGATTTGTGAGTGAGAGCTTTTATGTTCTTAAAATAAAGTGCTATTTTGACAAAAACTCAAAAAATAAAATAAAAAACAGACCCTTTAATGGAGGGGAATTAAATAAATTGAAGTTACAGTATATGGCTTATTGAATCAACCTTATACTGTTTCAGTTATTTAATTATCTAATTTATTTATCACAGCACACATATGCACACATTCAGAGAACTCTAATGAATGTTCAGGCTGAGTTCTCTGAGGTCATAGCTCCCTCTTCTGACACAGAAAATATCACTCAACTGTGTAATAAGGTGTTATAGATGATGTGCCCTAACAAAAATATATAATAAATATAAACATTTAAAATAATGATAAGAGAAAGGTGATTGAGCATTTGGGATAGAACATTAGCGGATTCACTGGAAAACACTTAAAATATGAGCCGGAACAGTTGCTGCCACAAACAAAGGAGCCAATTTTAAGAATATGTATAAGTTAAAAAATAAAACAAGCAAAGCTTAAACTAACAGTGGCACGTATAATCAGTAAGTTCAGTAGTGTAAGTGTAGTAAAGAACACAGTAGTTTACCTGGTGCTGACTGCCTCGTCTATTCTGTGCTCCTCTGCCTGCATCAATATGGTGGCTGCTCCTTCATGGCTCACCTCAACCTGTAACACAAAAGAATGGTCAGAGTGCCAATTGCCTGCCTACTGACACAACCACCTGACCGACACAATCCTCCATACGCAGCAATAGAAAAGAGTCTGGCTTTGTCACCTTGTTGACCTTTCAAAAACATCTGAAAAACATGGAGAGGCCCAGCTTGATGAGGAAGGCACTACAAAACCAACCACATAGTCTACGTCAGCATCTAAATATTTACGCTTTTCACTTGAAAATCTATAAAAATGCTAATAGGCTGCACATCGCCTACATCAATATCCTGCTCAGTCCAATCAGTGTGGGATGGTACGTCCCTAAACAAGCTTGGATACTTCAAAATAAGCTCTGCAAATTCTGCAGCCTTGGCTTCTAGGAAATGGCAAACACTTTCCTTTTCAGAGTCTTTGAATCCGGGGGCGTAACGTCCGCCATCTACTGTAGGTTATACACTGACTATAGATAGGTACCACCAACTATCCCATTAAATTAAAAAACTATTTCACCATATGTGCTAAAAAGTATGATTCAGGATTCTGTTTCGTTGTTTGAATTGAAGCAAACTGGACTAAGAAGGGATTACACTTGGCAGCTTTTTCCCCTACAATCCAAATTATAAATGCCTCCCTTCAACATTAAACAGGAATCTACTGGAGGAAACTGGTTACAGCTAATTAAGCCTCACCAAACCATCCTATTTAATTAAGGGTTTCATCTATAACAGACTAATAGTTTGCCATAAATGGAATAATAGCGGAGCGGAAATGTGGAAAATGGAGAGAAACCCCCTGAGAGCGCTCTGTGTGTCCCAGAGGTCTTATCAGTTGCCCTCGCTGTCCCTTATACGGCCCTATTTGCTGCTGACTGTCACCCAGCCAGATAGATAGAGGTCTAATAGAGAGGCCTGCTCCGTTAAGTGATTGAGCTGTAAATACAGATTGACCTGAACGAAGACTCTCATCATCTGTAAACTCATTCAACACTCTGCGTCCCCTCTCCCCTGATGTCTGAATCATTTCCATCACTGAGCGGGGCTGCGGGGGGTGGGGGGCATCTCTGATCGTGAGATAGAGAGAGTGAGCCACACAGCTCGTAGTAGATGAATATGAGTGTGTGTGTGTGTGTGTGTATGCGAGAGGGTGCTGGAGCGTCAAACGACAGCCCCAAGATGATCTCTCCATCAGCCCCACAGAGAGCCGAGATTGTCCCACAGAGAATTTATGGAAATAGTCATAAAACGTGAAGACTTCAGTAATGGGATATGTCGATAAAACCCATGGCGGCACAATCTACGGCAGTTTACTGAGGAGATGAGTGGCCCGGCTGTTAGACAACTCAAATCTAATTTTCTCAATAAAGCCCTGTAAGTCAACAACCCTAAAGCTTCCATAAATCATAATACGGGACAGATTAATCAAGGCCGTATTTATTGTTATGGCAGAGCTCCACTGCAGCATTAATCCCATCACTATGTGTGCTCTAATGGCAAAATTAGCCCCTTTTCTTTATGGAATGTGAACCATCTCATTATTCTAGCTCTCCGGCTATTAAACAAATACTTTATTACACGAGTGCAGGGGTTAACCGAACTTTAAATTTGTCTGCATATGATGCTGCTCAGACTTATTTGTTTTATAGTGAAAAAAAAAAAATAGCAGAAATAAAACAAATCAATCTTATTCAAATACAAATAAACAAATATGAAGTTAATAAAATAAATGATTACAATAGAATTTAAAAAAGGAAAGATTTGAGAAAAAGAAAATAAAGTAGGATAGTATGATGTGCACATACAGTAAATACACACATTAAAACATAGATTAAAAAAATGTTGACTCCTAACTTTTCAAGGCTGAATTTAGTTTTATTGTAATTATCATATTTAGACCATTTATTCAACAATTTAAGTCTCTATTGTTCTTGCTTTCTGATCCTATAGTTATTTTTAATTTCTGAAATGTTTACATTTGAATTTAAACATTTCAGAAATTGTTTAAATTCAAATGTAATTTAAACAATTTCTGAAATCTCTGAATCAGAAATGCTACTTTAGCAAAAGTACAGATCTATTATCAGCTAAATGTACTTCTAAAATTTTAGTACAGATCTTACTTAGTACTACTAAGTACTTCCAGGGTGTTTTATTATGAATTAATTGTGATGCTGATGACAAAATCAGCTACACACAGCAAGTTTAAAAAACTACTGTAGCAGTTACTTTTTCCTCTGTGCTTTATTTTCTATTCTGTATTGCAAGTGTGAAGTCAATAAGGTTAACGTCACAGCAGTTCATTTTAATTTCAGAGAATGTCGAGTCATATCTTATTAAGAGCAGTTAATGACCCTGGCTGATGACCCCCATTGACCTTGCCAGAATTATTGGTGATTTTACGAGACATCATTTTGAGTATTTAATGAAGAAACTTAATGTGCATTGACTACTGAAAATCAGTAAACTCTTTAACCTTTTTTGATAGCTAGACAGCATTTAATGTCAATATTTCTTGATTTCATTTTAAATTATACATAATTGTTTGAACTACAATGACTCTTAAGGTAATTACGCAATAGAAAAGGTGCAAATGTGGATTCTCATAACTGCCAGAAAAATACTTTCTAATAAATAAATATGCTTATGAAATAAATCCTGAAATAAATGAGTATTGAATAGTGATAGTTATGAGTAGTGAATGTAAATAGTTTTTTTATTTAAAGTATGGTTTCCATTTCATGAATGTGGAATTATGAAGTATAAGTCCCCTTAAATAAAAGCATTTGAAAATGTTTAAATAATAAATAATAATAAAAAAAATATTTATGAAACAATATTGACACCATTAATATTTTCATTCATAAACAAAATCCTGGTGTAACCCTTACAAAATAAACTTACTGCCCAATTTATTTATTTTTATATTGATTTCATAAGCATATTTATTTATTTGTTTATATCTTTAGTATTGGCTTAAATGGCATTCAAACCAATTTGATATCGTTGCTACGAACTTAACTTATATTACAAAATATCTGCCCAGTTGTTCTCTCTCTGCACCAGAGTTGGTCTTTAGCCTGCTGGATGCTCCACATGTGCAGTGATGCCTGCAGAGCCAGACAAACAGGGCGGACGCCTCATGAAAGCCAGTGACTCCTCCCTCTGGGGGAAGGAGAGGACCCACACCGTTTTACTAGCACAGAAGGGCAATAAGTGCTAAAGGAAAACAATTATACCCCAATCATTTCCCAGTCTTTGGCACTCATGGGCCAGAACAGTCTTGAGGATGAAGGTTACAGAGCAGCAGAGGGCAAATGTGAACACTGGCCGATGTGTTCAAGAGGCTTAAAAACGGAACTTAAAAACAGAAAGATCAGGCACTGATGAAGGCACTGATGCTTGAAGTCACTTTCTTGAGGGACAAAAACATTTGGCAGTCTGTTCCCTTATTAAATTGTTGTTGGCAGGTTTAGGGTATCTCAACTATATTAAAACTGCTTCCTTAAACCTCTGAGACCAACAGCAATTTTGTCCGACAATACGGTCTTTAAGAGGCTATAGTAAGCCCTGTTTTAAAGCTAGAGTGGAAATGTTGGTGTATGAAACTGAAGGACATAAGGCACCGAGTGGTACCAAGCATGTCATGTTAGCTTGTCAGGAAGAGGGCTAATTAATGCACCAAAATGAGGCTAACTTTTGGTTGATGGAAACATTATAATGGTCATTTTCAAAGGAATCTCACCTCAAAATATCTGAATAAAAAATTAGATACACACAGACATCTCATGCAGTTTGAGGCAAATCCACGTGTCCATGCATTTATGAAAACACAATATTTGAGCTTATTACAACAGGTTGAGAGTTTATGAAAAGCTTGTCTGAGGCTGGACCTAAATTCCAGTTTACCGCACAGGTTTAAAACACAGTACATCTGAGCTGTCACCTCAACATATTTAGGTCTTTATTTGAGTCAGTGGTTGTGCTCAGTGTCAGGAGTGAAGCTGCTCTGGGGAAGCTTGAGCGTGGATCAACAGTAATCCTTCTCCCATGGAGGTCACAGTCTAGTTATAGGAGGCAAAGGTTCCCTCCGCTGTTTTCAGCCCAACTTCCATTAGCAATCTGTTAGCTGCAGTCCACGGAGAGGGAGGACTGAGGCACGAGCTCCTGGGAGCACACAAACATACAAAGACACACACACATGCTCACGGCACAGACCTTGTTTGATGAAAAAGAACAATTAAGGGAGAAATGAGGGAGAATCATCAGGGGAAATGGCTGATGAAGACTTTATTGATTAGAGCAGCTCCACTGATCCAGCTCTCACTGTAGCAATTACCACCAGCCTGCTGCTAGTAGGGGGGCCTCACGGTGCAGGGCCCCATCTGAAGACCACAACGTGAACAACGCAGGAAGCCTTTTGGACTTTATTTGACAGAAAGCACCAACATTAGCCTTTAATTTGAAATTAAACTAATACAAAAGAGAGCAACTAACTTTTTCTAGAAAAACAAAAACATGTTTAAGCGTAATTACGTGATTGTTTTTACACTGAATATTCTGCAATTTAATAAAAATGTTCTTAATATACCAAACACAACAGAATACTACACAGAGAAGAAGCTAAGCAAGACCCTGAATAGAGACAAAATGGTAATGAATGCACCTCTGGGCTCAGGGTAAAGGAGCACCGTCCTCCTCTTTTTGTCTCTCTCTTACAAGCACACAATCCAACAGCAATGATTAATTCAAATCCCTTGTGAATAAAGCAATAAAGTCTTATGGGGGCACATCTGAGTCTACATGCCTCTAAACCTTCTGTGGAGGCCGGTCGGATCATTTCCATTCGTTTGTTTGCTCAGCTAAGACAGCTCTGTATTTGTATTTAAATCAGGCTGTTGTCTCCTGTTAGACCAGAGACGCTGTCAGCCAGTTGATGTATATGTTGACTTATCAGTGCAGTTGTTTAGATTGCAAACACTCACATGCATCGGTGGCTTGAAATGGCGTCCTCTCTTCGCGTGGTGATAAATGTATGCTGTTTAAATTTAACATTTACAGACTGAGATGTATTCTTCATGAGACCAAATAAATTACATCTTATTGTGTCACGTGATATTATCAGCATGCACTGAAAAGCTGCGGTGGATTCAAATAGAGATCTTCATCCCTTTGACCGAGATACCAAGTTCAAAGGTCAGATGAGGTGACCTTGGGAGAACCGTCATCTAATTAGAGGTTAAGGGCACAAACATTTAATTGGAAATGTGACCTGGTGCTCTGTGAACAGCATGAGGGAGCTCAACATTAAACTGACCCAAACAAAGGGTCGAATGAAGATATTAAATTAAGATAATGGTGATTTTATTGTTATAAATCTTAATACTTTAATAATAAAATTAAAGTGAACAAAACAGCGTACTAAAGTCAGGAAACATTTTTATTTCAGCTTTGATTTCTGAATTTCTGGCTCTTTTTAATCAAATATATTGAAGAATGCTTTGTTCGGCAGTCTGACTCCAAAGTAAAGCGTTGGAAATATTTTTAATGAAACATACATATAAAGTGAAATGGATTTTTTTTATGTGACTAAAACAAGTTTTACTGCTGCCCCCATCCGCTGCAAGAAACAATTGAGTTCATATCTGTGGGAAAACTATCAAACTAAAGTTTGGCCAAACCTGAACTGGAAAAGAAAAAAGAATGAAATGTTCCTCGTTAGGAACCCCAAAAATAGGCCCTTTAATGTCACCATAAATGATGAAAAGGGATGAAAAGAAGCCAGTGGTTCCAGTTAACATCTACCATAGCAGCGCCGCTGTGCTCTCATTCTGCAGCTCACTAACTACAGCCTCACAGTTTCACAACCTAGTGGACCATTTGGCAAGGGCACAGAAACAAAAAAGAGATAATAGTCAATGGAGAAATATAAAGGGACAAACACAATCTGTTTCTGCACTAGATGGAGATGAATGGGGCATAATCCATTGCCTTCCATCACAGCCACCCAGCCTGCACCGAGGCTGCTCCCCGCTTAACCGCAATGATGATTAATCCTGCACCCACTATTTATATTTCCTAATTGTAATTAGCACGAATTATCAATTACGGTTAGTGCCTAATTGCCCTTCATAAAGACAGCTCCCCAGGTTTAAACGGGTCCATTTAAATAATGTAACTAATAGCTCTTGCCTTTGCGTTGCGGATACATCTTCATTGTTCCACGCGTGAACCGTGATGGTTGCTCGTAATTTAACAGGGCAATCGAGAGAAGGAGTGCAGGTGGCACTGCGGGACTAATTATTGTTAATGAATTATGATGTGACCTTCTCAGAACAATGGCTAATCAATGCTCACGTTGAGTGACAGTGCGCTCCGTGCAGATGCCAGGGAGCACGGAGCCATAACTAGCAGGCCTCAGCCCTGTGGAGAACAGGAAGCTGCAGCTCTTTTCTCCTGGTCTCTCACTCTCCTGCACTCACCTCCCTGTGGCTGCTATAGCGTTATTTGTGTGGAAAGGACAGGCCGGCCAAAATATCTGTGTAGCCTAATTTACCGACAGAATAAGATAACAGTCTAGCCAGGGCGCTAGGCCAAGATAGTTTAGCTTCTGAAGCTAGTCAATGTGTCAAAGTGCTGCTTTGTGATTCACAAAGGTCATCCTTACTATTACTATTTAATGTTTGTTTTTTTACCTGTATTACATCAGTGGTTTAACACAATTAAAAGTGAGTCTAAGCTTAAGGAATGGAGATGCTCTGAGCCTGGGTCCATCACCTACAGCTATCTCACAACTGAGGATCATTATTTTCATTGATTTCTGAATCCATGTATACCTGCAAAGCCATGTGAATGCCTGAGGAAACTAATGCATATAGTGTGTGTCATTAATGGGACACGATTCAGCACTGTTTTCTACTCAACAGTGACAAGGAAACAGAAAGTGACCGCAGACCTGCCTTCTGTTTCTGCTCTCAGAACTTCAGCTGCATTAACACGAGACTGAACTTTAAGTTTAAAGGCATGCTCTGCAGGAATTGTTGATTACAGTTTGCGAACACAAGATACCAACTTGGCCCCTGACGCCTATGAATATAAATATAAAATAAATACAGGCAGAAGAAATGGGTCTTGCAATATCACACGACCACGTGAGAATGTTGGAATCACAAAATCTGACTTGTTAAGACTCTAAGTAAAGCAATATGAGAAGAACAGCTGGAGGTTCTGACCAATCATCTTCCTGTAAGGAACTATTGGCAGGTATGGGTGTGGTTTCTGTGTATGACGACATGGAGAGGTTGCTTTTCGTTCAAAACAGCAATGCAGCAGTTCCTGAAGAGCTTAGCCTAAATGCTACAACAACAGTTCTATCAGAGCTGGAGGGTATTTCTTTATTAAAAGAAGAGCAGAGAACAGCACTGAAGGCTTTTGCTCCTCTCCCGACTGGTTTCAGATCTGCTGCGTGATGGTGGTAGACGGCTGGTTCATCCAACCACGTGCCAGGTATTTTTTTTAATTTTCAAAACAGCGTCTCAGATGGTTCTGTGTTACATACCATCTGGCAGCATCAGGTTATGTTTAAAGGGTGAAATTGTGGTTTTAGTTTTAAGTATTAGAGAACATTAGAAAAATCATATACAAATTAAGATTTAGCTTTCCATGTACATTCAGGCATAAGGGAGGTTTTCATATGAAAAGAAATTGAAAGACGACATAAGGGAATGAAATAAACTTTGAACCAAATATCTCTGGTCAGTATGTGGTAGAAAGTTTGCACACTTTGCCGACATGACCACACTGTGCTGGTCGTTAGTTGACAATATTAGCGTTTGAACTGACCTTTACCTTGTTGTGACAGGAGTTCAGTATGACTGACAGTGTCCCTCAGCATAATTTACCCCCACCCCACATCGCCCTCCATCTCCTCTGTGATGCAGTTGACCCCTTTACAAATCACCCCCAACTTTACACATCTGCTGCCTGTCAGCATCTGCCAGGCGCACTCACCCGTCCCGCCCATAATGAAAAACTCTCATTACTCGCCTCCACCCAACAGGTATACAGGCCGTTAGGACAATTACTGGGCAATGCCACTGACCTTGTTGTTAGAGAGAGTCAAACAAACACAGAGGTCTACTGAAAGGAGGCCTGGCAGCAAAACCTGCAGGCATGCAGTGCAGACAGGAGACTTGGCAAAACGGGAGGATTGTACTGTACTGATCAACACATCTACACAATGATGCCAACTGCCTCTACGTGCAAAAAAAGTCGAAACAATGACAAAACCTTGCTGACAGTCTTCCTAATAATACCATACTGTAGAGATTATTTTTTGTGTCAGCACAGTGTGGAAACCAAAGCCTAAATCTGTGTAGGATAATAATACATCAGTTATCACTTGGGAGATCAGTTGCAAATCAGCTGCCAAAAACAATCTACCTGTCATTAACCTCAGATCTTGAATAGTAAGCAAAAGTGGATGCTGTGAAAAGGAGGATATGGATTTGGTGGATATAAATGGAGATACTCCCAACATATGAAAGGAGAGTTACTGCAGATAAATAGGGTACACTTTTAATCACCATTAAACTTTTCCGGTTAATTACTTACATAAAGACATAAAGTTTTCTGAAAATATGCAAAATGTTCAGATTTGTATGCTTGAAATTTAGGCAGATTAGTGCATATTTGAAAAATAAAATAAAGAAATAAAGCCAGGATTATAATTCTTTTTTTTCTCAGAGAAAAAAAATACTCTGAGAAAATGGCCTGTTAAATTCCATAAGTTTCTGAGTTCAATAGGATAATAAGGTTTAACAAAGAGAAATCAGCATGAAACTCCCCCAGTAGATTAATGGCATTATGACAAATATTTTGTATTTATGTATTACAAGTTTGCTGATATGTTTAAATGTGCAAATGGATTTATCAAATGCACACTTTGGTGAATTTAAAAGTAATCTGCAGACACAAATAGAACAAAATGTCATGAAATAAACCCCTAAATGTGTATTTTGGATGTTTACTTTACACTAGTCTAAATAAAATGTTATGGAAGGAAAATAGTCCAAAATAAAAAATGAAAGGATAGAGATAAACATGAAATACTATGGTGTACAGTTATGGGTCAAAACATAAAAAACATCTGTTTGTTCTGTCAATGTATCTTAGAAACCACAATTACAAAGTTTAGGAATCTGCCACGGAGGATCTAACAGCCGTACTTAATGATTCACCGGACACTTGCTGACGCTTTGTTTGAGTCCCACTTTACAGGAGCGCTGGGGAGACGGTGGAGGACTTTAGAGAAAACAATGGACACAAGAGTCTGTGAGTGGAACCCCAGCTCATAATGCTGCTCCTGCCATTAGACAAATTATCTGACGTTTAGCAGACTGGGGGCAGCCTCCCCGTGAAGTGATGACTTTATTGACCCTCGAGGGGGGTCTTGGATGGAAGTGTGTCTCTTTGGCTCCCTGTGGTGGAACACTCCTCCTCTCTGAAGTCTCGCTCCAACCCGTACAGACTCCTGCTCTCTGAAGTCTACCTGAGGGCCTCTTTGTCCTCGGGCTCGTCCCTTTGTCCCGCTGACCAACACAAACAGATGTCCAGCTACTGGGATTTCTCGTAGGAAGTTGTAAACCTCCAGTGTGCAGCAGGCTCTATTCATATGAAAGGCCTACAGTGACGGCCGTGCAAGTGCCATACACATGCAAATGCTGACATGCAGACACCCCATAGGGGTGGCTTTAACAAATGTTTGACTATGTAACTACTGCAGACCATGCCAGTGCACCAGACTATGACTGGGTAGCAATGAAACCTCCATGTGGCAGAGTAATCACCCTGAACTGTAGAGGTAACACAGGAAATTGTATAGAGAGGAATTTGTGTGTGTGTAAACATGATCGGATCCCCCATGTCACTAACACCGGACAGACAGAGAAGTGGCATCTGTCTCATGGACCTCACAGGCGCGGATGATAAAATATGTTAATATG
>CAFUXE010000365.1:516291-551453 GCA_903364295.1 Serranus cabrilla | reverse complement strand
AGCACCAAACCACAGCTAGAAAAAGCTACATTTTACCACCAATTTCAACCTATTCTAATCTTTCAAAAATACAAATTATCTTTATCAAATTATAGGAAAAACATTCACTAAAAAAACAAGTAGGTTGTTTAAGGACTAGGAGCTCCAGTGCTACTGCAGTTACTGGTTTGGTCCTTCCAGTATCCAAAATGACTGTCTGTAGCCGTCAGGTTTTATCTGTATTGGACACCTGCTGGGAATATTGATCCTGTGCTGGTTTCACCATTTGAGCCATCACCAGGCATCGAGCTTTAAACAGCCGTATGTCACTTTATATTGAATACTAATAGCAAAGACTAGGAAGCCGACTGATGGTGAATATAAATCTATCACCTTAGGTGAGAAAACAATCAGCTGTATTCATTTTACTCCTGCAGTTTTGCTTTGAATGCAATGAAGAGGCATCAGGAATAGTGATTCCTCCAAAACACACATCCTTATTCAGTTTTCTCTGATGAGCAAGTCGAAGTTCAAGTCATTTGGAATAGATTGCCATCAAATTAAGTGTAAACTGTTTTATTTTTCTATTTTCTTTATTTGTGGGTATTTTTCTGTCATTAAATTGTATTAAAGTTGTTGGAGTCTAGTGAGATGCAAGGAAAAGGATGTTGGAAATGCAATACTGGGAATATTATCATTACTAACAGCAACAAAAGAGAACATAGATATACATTGTAAAAATATATTTCTGCAATTGTGAATATGCAAAAACAAAAAGGACAGAGGATGCCATAACCATAAGTTACCATATTTAACAAAATCCAAGCAGCTGCAAATAAAAAACAGTATCTGGAAATAATCATTATCTGTGTATTCTATCAACACATACATAATATAGATTACATTAGCACATTATAATTAGCTATCAATGTTTAATGTTCTTTTTCAGTCATTACTTAAACTATACTTATATCTGTGCTTAACTGATCACTGATTCCCCATTATTGACATCTGTAATTGTTGAATGATATTTAAATGCCTTTCACATTAAATGAAAAAAAGAAGTGACTATTTGTACTGATGAGAGTCGCGAGTTTATAAGCAGGAACCGTTTTTTTCTGTACCTCAGAGGACACGAAAACTCTTCGTTGTGACAGCAGCGAATCTATAAAGACTCTAATTTGGGAAGACAGGGCGATCTGTGACATGGATCAAGTGCCATCTGTGCCCAATTTACTTTCAGGTCGTGGATTATTGAATTTAATGATATGGGTGATTATCGACGAATGCTTTGAGCCCATTAGGTGGTCGTGTGAAACACTAATAGTGTTTGTGTCACGTGTCTGTGGAGGGGGGACAGACGCTTTAAAGACCGCGCGCCGGTCATCTCATTCACGCTGCAAGACTGACAGACAGAGGCAGAGGAGCGAAGTCCACACTCCGAGGAAACACCACCATTAATCTGGTTTGATGAAGCTTGAAGACAAGAAGTAGGCTAAACTATGACAAGTTCCTCTCCACACGCGTAATTACGCACGTTTCCATCTTTTAAAAGGTGTTTCTCTGTAAAGGATGCTGGACCCCGAGGACTGTGGAGTGACCACGATGTCCAGTCATAAGATTTCCTTTTCTATAATCGATATTTTGGATCCGAACAAATTCAACAGCAAAAGGGGAAACGAACTTTCAGTCGTCACGGAGAAGTTCCCTGCGCCACATGAAGAGGGGACAAGTTTGGAGTCGGACTGCAGTGCAGGTGCAGACTTCAAAGTTGAGCGCACGAAAGCAGGTAAATACATTTTAGAGTATTATTCATCCATATCAAACCTTTGTGTTATATTTGAATTTGCATTTTTTTTTAATACTTATTTCAAAACACCAAGACTTATTTTAAATACGCACAGTCATATCTAAACGCTGTAACATAAGAGCGTTTGATTGAAATACATTATTAATATGAATTCTTGCAATAAAAAGTTTTGGGGATTTTGGTTTAAACACGAGCAAGTAAGACGGCATTTTCTATCAGATTTATTGTCATCTCGCTATGACCTTCCCTTAATTTCCAAGGCTGCGTTTCCTTTCAAGGAAGCCACAAAGGCTTGCTCCCAGAGCCCCAGCGTGTGATTGGCACTGGGACAGGCAGGCTAGATAATTGTTTAAATCGTCCCATTGAGGATGCCTCTGCGCGCTTTGATCGATATCCCATTACTGCATCCTGCATATCTCCCTCCAGCACCTTGCAGGTACAAACTTCACACCCCATCCATGTCTGATCCTAAATATCGTTCGATTAAAACTTCCCTTTAAATAGATGACATTTATCGATCCAGCCGCAAATATGAAACTCCATTAGCACGTCACGGCTGAGGTGGCGGAGCTGGATTTAGACGGGATTTCTTTCCGCAACATGACATTTGAGGCGCTGTGTGGTTTATAAATTATTTAAGGATTAGTGACCAAGTCTCCCCCCTCTCCTCTGAATTTATGCTCCGTTTCGCTCCGGTGACCTCAGGATCCAAATCAAACGCTTTACAGATGTAAACTTCAGCTCTTCTGTGTCTGGTACTAGTATAAACTGCAGTTCAGACAGCACAACGAGGAAAATGTTCGCAGAAAAGGATACATTTCTTAAGCAGGTGTGGGCCTTTGACACGTGACTTTTGTCCTGTAAAGAGCTGTCCTTTCAGCACCAATTTAGCCCATAAAAGCATCTTTCAGGCGTACGACTCAAAACTCAGACACATCGTCTACTGTCTACATTTTTAATCCTCTTTCATTTCTCTAGAAAATTACATTTGCTTTAATATAGTTCAATCTTGTCAATCACATAACTTAAAAAAAACGTTCAGTATTTCATCCAACATAAACTATGTTTCGAGCCTCAAAAATATGGACATGGCCTTCAGTTTCACCCTTATAAGTGTCCTAATGAATGGAAAATCAAATTATAATATGACTCCAATCTAGCAATTTCCTACACCATCCATTCGATATCCAATTTGCTGCAGATGTTTACAGAATGTGCACTAACACCCTTTTTTATTTACAGGGAAAGAGACAGGGGATGAACTCTCTGAAGCCTCCAGGCATCATGCGGTCGTTGCTGACCCCCTCTTGCTCTCCCCACCGGCTGAAGCAGAGCCATGTCTCACCGGAGAGCAGGACGATGAGGAGTCAGCGGCGGCCACCCTGCAGGACCACTCACCGCACAAGCGGCGGCGCCCGGACCAGGCCTGCGCCAAACCGCGCCGCGCCAGAACCGCGTTCACGTACGAGCAACTGGTGGCTCTGGAAAACAAGTTCCGCGCGACTCGGTACCTGTCCGTGTGCGAGAGACTAAACCTGGCTCTGTCCCTGAGCCTGACCGAAACCCAGGTGAAAATCTGGTTCCAGAACAGGAGGACCAAATGGAAAAAGCAGAACCCCGGGGCGGACAGCACCTTGCAGCCCGGTTCAAACTCCCTGATCAACGTCAGTCCAAACCCGCCCACCTGTGCTGCGAGCCCCGCCAGCTTCCACCAAACTTTCCCCAACTTCAGCTCTGGGAATGTGATCTTCCACACGGCTGGTGGAGTTCCGCTTTCATCCACTGGGGGGCTCTTACATCCCTTCATGCATAGTGGTTTTGTCCAGCCCACTTATTTTAATCCACATCTATGAGGGAAGCCAAGACTGACATGTTGCAGCTGGTGAACACTTGGGAACAAAATAACCATTCACAGCTGAACTTTTGCTGCCCAGAATCAGTGTAACTGTGACATTAATGCCATATCATGTTCTACAAACTGAGGAGAAGAGGAGCCACCTCTTTGTTACAGCTCCTGTCATGCCACATTATCATAATCACTCAACTGAGTGACATTTAATTAAAATAAAACTTCCTTATAAAAATCCACATAGGTTGTTGACTGTCTTTCATTTGTCATGGAATATTTCCAAAACTTTAATGTCAAGACAAAAGACTGTCTGGGCGTGACAAGTATTCGAACATCAGTGCACCACTGTGCACTGCCTGTCCTGCTCATGCTGCAGGCTATATCTGACAGCTCATACAGTATCATTTTCTGCACTGGTGTACTGTCTTACATATCAGACTGGGGCATATTGCAAACATTCAATATGCAAGAGCTGCGTGTTTACCTCTCAAAAGGTTTTCAAAGCTCACGTCTGCTGCCGTTTATACAACATAATCAGTGTAACTTAATTAAAAAAAACACATAAAACATCTGTGTGTGGCTGGTGTATTACAAAGTAAAACATTTTTAAATGAGAATGAATTGCAGCATCCCTCTTAACATTAATTAAGCAAAATGTGACATCAGTTATAGGTTTGTAATAGTGCTAAATCATGTCCTTGTTAAAGGGCCCAGTGGAAATTACTCCTGGGCAACAACATGCAAGAAGAAGGTCTTCATTACTTTATGAACAGTGCTGAAGCATACATTAAATACACAAGACTTAAGCGCACATTATTCAACTTTAAATCATTTCCAAATGTTTTCTACATAATGGTGGAATAAGTAATTGGGTAGTACTTGTCCATTAATTCCATATTTGCATTTCGAACTTCATGTTTCTACAACTACATTTCAGAGGTAAATAGTGTATTATAGTAGCTGAAGTAGAGATTTTACACACGAGTCAACAAGTATGCCAATATTTAATAGACTGAATTGTTATCGATTAAATTATATGTCAAAATTGCGCTTAAGTAGGATATGTGAGTTACAGTACTTAGTTACATTTCACCACTGACTAATGATGTTCACTTTAATAATTGATAATTAAACATTTTCTAATGAAAGCTATTAATAAGAGCAACTTTTGGATTGCCAGGTTTTGGGAAATCTTCCTTCTTTAGATCTTACACCTGCAATGACTCAATTTGGCCACACGAGGGCACTATACTGTTGTATAAATAGAATAAAGCTATGAACATACCATTCATCTATTGCCACCTTTTTACCAATATGTGACCATGGAAGTAGGAAAGTCAAGATTGTTTATACAGCACCTTTAAGACACAAGTAATTCTAGAAATGCATTACACATAATACATTCACCATTTATTAATAAACTGACTAAAACTGCAGATAAGTGACTGATTAAAATGTGAGAAATCAAAGATCAGTTTGTTTATTAGCTAATTGACTGTTAAAGGAGAACTTTCCCCAACCTGAAGCCAAAAGTTGTTTTTATTAATAGTATACAAGTGGTCCATAAGCCATTTCAAATAATTTATTAACCAATCATAAAGCCATTCATTATATTTTACAAACATTTTATACATGGTGCTGAATTAGCAAGTAGAACCAATATATTGATACTACCAGGGGGCTGTTATACTACTACTTTTTGCCACTGATACATCTGTACATTGATTTAAATAAACTACTAAATGTAGGACCTTTATTTGACTTCTTTTACTCTGAATACTTCTTACACCACTGATTATGAGTACAACCGTCACTTATGCAATACAGCCACTTGGTGTCGCCATTTCCTTTCATTCTTTCTACAGATGCTCAGTTTAAATGAGAACACCAGTGAAAGAAAATACCCTATTTATTGGAATTCATGATATATTATGATCATCAGTGTAATATGTTTAAATGATAGCATATTTATGACACTTCTTTTAGCAGTCTTACTTCACCATATTGATCATGTACACATAAAGTTATGTATGAGCATGGATGGATTATTAAAAGGGCCTATTGGGCACAGGCTCAAGGGCCCAAAGTGTAAGTGTATCCCTGGTCTTTACCTATATGATATCAGACAAAGAGATGCATGCCAACCAAGACAAGACTCAAAAAGGAAGATAAAGAAAAACTACAAAGAGACACAGAAAGACTACAAAGAGACCACCTACAACTACAGAGATGAAGAAGCACTGCAAAGAGATCACATGATTCCGATGCTATTAGACTGAATTGAAAGGCCGTTTATCAGCATTAATCATCCCATGACTATGGGCGATTAGGGGCCTGCTCCGCCTGCAAGTCGGGCCAGCTGGTTGTTATCAGCCCAGGGTGCAATATTAATGGGTGTTTAGGACATCAGGGCTTGTGTCCTGAGTGAAAACAAAAGCAGATGATGTTATTTGTAGTAACATCATGTTTTTACTTGACCAACATCTGGCTTTGTGTGCTCACTTCATCTTAGTAACTTTACCCCTGGGGGAATACACTCTTCTATTAATTACACTTCATTTACCTCTATGTCCATGTGCAGCAGGTACACGTTTCCTCCACCGTGCAGAGAGAAGCCAGCCAGCCAGAGCAGGACAGACAGAAAGAGATGTAGTACATCCTCTATAGGTAGCCAGGATGCTGTGTAGTCCTATAGCAGAGGATGAAGAAAGAAGAGCATCAAACCGACTGTCAAGGCAGTGTCATTAGTTGACATCTTTCAAGTATGTGTTGTGTTTTCACGACTTTGATCTACAATACATTGGTTGAATAAGAGGCTTCTGTCTATATCTGCAGACAGTGAGTGTTCTGCTTGTGGAAGAGACAGGAGGAGAGCAGACTGAGAGTGGCTGGTAGGCAATTTTCCTCCTGACATCAGTTTGACGGTGAGAGGGCCGACAAGCATCCTTCAATTAGATGGGATTTTCTTACTGCTGTCAAAACCTGGTCAGTGTCAACCTGTCGATGAGATGCTGGTGATAGTGTTGCTACAATTCTTTTCCTCCCTCTTTCATATACCTTTGCAAGTTTTCAAAATTGCACAACACACATTAATAAATAAGAAAAAAGTGCATACTTTCATGTTTGTTCTGACTGGTGCATATGAATGTCCCCCGCTCTGGTTCAGTGATATTTTTCATTCCAACAAGGCCTGGCATGCAGCCCAAGAATTTGACAGTTTTGATCATTACTCTGGGAAATGCAGCATAAGGAAGCCATCCCGTATTTTGGCTTGAGGCAACTCTTATATGACAATGTGATGAATAATTTTCCAAGTTATCTGAGGGGGTCATTTAGGTCCGGGCAAAGAGGGCGCGTGTTTAAAATTAATGTTGGAGAATGCTCTGGGACAAGGTCAGATGTTAATAGCGCTTTCATGTCCATGTGTGTGTATGTGTGTGTGTTTTCTGCGGTATGGGGAGAAAATTCCATCTACAGCCCCTGTACGCTGTACTTATCTTTTGCAGAGAAACGAGTAGGAGGCTTGAATAAATAAAAGGGAGCTGAGGATTTCCTGGTGTGTGTGTGTGTGTGTGTGTGTGTGTGTGTGTGTGTGGTACATTCAGCTGTGGTGGTCCACAGGGACTGGCATCATTTCTACTGAGGTTCACAGGTCAGAAGGGAAACATGTGGTGGAGTGGGGGGGTGAAAATAGATATAGGAAGACAGAAAAAAATTGCTTTTCTAGGTAGAGAACACACTGAGAATTTCTGATTTCCTCTGTTAATTTAAGAACATAACATTTTTATGCATCCAGATGTTTTGCTTATGATTACTCACTCACAATAACTAGCATGGGGTCCTTGAGTCAGATACATGAAAATAGACTTTCATTCTGATTTGACCTGAGAAAGGTCACATACCTGATGCTTATTTGAATTTTACATCTAAAACCTCTTAAACTGCACATTATTGCTATATAAAATTGATATGGGGAATTTGTGAGTAAACTATTTAATAAGTAGTATCAAGGCTACATCATCTTATTTTATGAAGTATGTGTGTGGAAGTATTCACTCTCATTTTAGCCCTTTTAGACTGTATGTAGACCATGGATGTATAATCAGATCTGGATATTGAACTGACTATTAATTTCAATGGGGGAAATGAATGTGAGCACAGATTATGGCTGTCTTTTGTCCCATAGTCACCAAAGTAAATAGTGGACCCTATTTTACACAAGCAAGATGTCCTCTGAACAAAAATTACATTTTATCAGGTTAAAATTAACTTTGTTCCAGCTCACTCTAGCCAGATCTGGCAACGTGGACAGAGTTTTCTGCCAGTTTGGCAGGAAAAGTGTATGCCCAAAATGAACAGTACCTGCAAACATTTCAAGCAGTCAGAGCTCACTGCGCACTTAAAGTCAAAGGACGTTGAACGCTATATTGCAAGACCTGTTGGATTGCAGATTACTGCCCCAATAATGCCCCCAGGACGCTTTTCACGGACTTTGAAACTGCCGTTCCGTTGCAAACCTGTAACACAAAAAATCTACAATACTAGATCAACTTTCCTTAATCCGGGTCTGGAAAGTCCCTGACAACGTAACAAAAGCCTGAAGAGATTTAAATTGACGATTGATATTATTTGTGAATGATAATTCAGAAATTTAGTCTACCGGCTAATGTTAATATTATGTACGATGTCACTAGCAGTGACACTAGGAGTGTCGTTAGCATAGCAACAAGCAGTTAACTTTAGCATAGCAACGTAACCGGTATGCTAACTTGTATATGGCGTTAGCTAGTCTGTATCTCCAGATTCCTACATTATTTCCCTTTGGCTAAATTAATTTCGAAATGCACCACCTCAGACATGAAATCATATCTTTATGATAAGCCGGAGTTGTCATGCGTGTGTATTATAGGTGAATCATTCCCAGAGATAAAAAAGACCACCAGTTGACGTTAGTAAGCCTTGTGTTCTGTACCTGATGGTAGTCAGTTGCCTGTGAAGTCCCAACGCTTAGTTTTCCTTTTCTTTACTTTATGTCGCTTCCAGCTTGTTTCATTGCAGTAGTCCAATTTTGCCGTCTTCACTGCATGCTCTCCACATTCCTTGTCGCTGTTTGCTCTGGCATCCCGTCGAACAACAGTTATTTACCGAATTCACTGTGTGCTGTATAAATGGTGAAGAAACTAGCTATGAGCTGTCATTTGCAATGCAACCGCTTTCCTGCCTCCTGCCCATATGGATTTAGATTGATTGGATGGCGTGCATTACCGGCTGGCTATTTAAAGATGGCTGATTTGAGCAGGAAGTACCCCATCACGTATAGAGGAAATAACCAGTAACTATAATAACAATAATAATAAATATTATTAAATGTTTTCTTTTGTTGTTGTACAAGGTGCACAAGTTGTACCATAATAAAATAAACATTTTATATTGGCGAAATTAATACATACTATTACAATTTCACCAGAATCCTTGCCCAGTATGCTGTTTTCAAGTTTTCCTTTTTTTTTTTTTTACCCCACTTGGCATTGGGAGCTGTATTAGTTTGTGTTGTGTGAATCTGAGGCAGTGCTGCCAATTTTGGAGGATAACATATAGCTCTCACCAGTCTGATCAATTGTCTTCTATCAATCATTAGTCATCAGAAATGTATGTGTTCATGCAAAAGACAATTGTTCATATCAACCCATTTTTGTACATTGATTTTCACCATTTGAGCTTCAATGCTCAAATGCTCCATCGTGTTGCACCCTTTCCTGCTACAATGGCATGATGGTTTCTGACTGTAGGTCCACTCTGGGTCACCCTGTGTGTGTGTTGAAAAAACACTCAGTTTTTTATTTTGGCAGCCATGCTGCCCACCTATAAGTAGCTTTGCTATTCATATTTAATTTAAGCAAATTCTATATGAGCTCTGGCTCATCTTATTTTTACAGTCTATGGTTATTACATTGCCACCCTGACCAACTTTTTGAATAATGAGATGTAATATAGATTCAAGTCTTTTTGAAGCATACTGCATGCATATCTTTTCATCTGTTGGAAACAGAACTGCCTTGCTGTGAGTAATGTGCAGGCCAGGAAAAAGAATGAATAGAAAGCAAAAGTTAGCCTTGAAGAGTTTGTAGATGTCCTGCTTTTGCTTGAATCGTTAGAGTTTTGCTTGACATCTCTCTCAGATGCTTTGTATTTCATCTGCATCCTCCAGCGCAGCATGGACCCCAGTCAAGGCAGGGGGAGATAAAACTGATTTCTTTAGTAGCAAGTGGCAGTCAGCCAGAAGAAGGAGCCAACTTGTAATGGTGTTTTAATCAGTTGTTGAAAGTGAAAGTCTGGGTGAGGTTTAAAGGAGGGGGGCGAGTCCTCGGAGGTTTGCCTTTTTGGGAATTCTGAGGTGAGCTGAATTGTCCGACCTCATCGCTGGGCCAGTTCAATGACAAACTGTGGAAATCATAAGAATTTAAACAAAACCATTACCAACAACAAGATTTGCTGAACATCAGTTGTTTTATGGATGCAGAATATTTACATTACGGTTTTAACACCAGCTGTTTCCTTCAGTTAAATTCTGAGTAAATCCTCAAAGCTAAAACACAAATTACCCAGACCACAGACAGCTACTGAGCCTGAGAAGTAGGAGAATTGCCAAATGCTTGACAATCCAACTGCTCCCTTCTGTTTGCCTGCAGTCTGCCATCATTTTAGCTGTCTTCTCCAGCTGTTACCAGCCATTAGGAAAAAATGAAATCTGTTAGTGTTAAAAGTAAGTAAGTATCATCTTTTCCATATTCATAATTAAATCATAGTTTCCTTTTGGTGTAACCCAATGGGGTTTGTCTTTGAAAATGCCTGAGGCAAAGTGTTCAGAAATTCAGCGAAAGTCAATATTTTGTCTCATTTAGTCTGGCATTCCTCTCCATTGATTTCTTCCTTCTATGATGAACAATGCGGTTCTGATAAAGCAATTATATTTAGAAGTGCTCAGTAAGAGAAAAAAAGTTCCCTGTAAGGGGAAATTCAAACTTGCAAAACAATTACAGAGGACTATATGATTTAACGCAAGGGACAACCTGTGGGTGTGAAAAGTGAAGCCAATGGGGAAGTACCATAAACAGGCATTCTTTCTAATAACCAGCAATACCACTGGCAACAAAATTATCCGATTGTATAGAAGTCAATGAGAAAATGACCCCTCTCACTTCATTTTTTTTACCTCAGTCATGAATTTACGTCTATGCGTCAGTCTCTCGTTTCAAGACTTAACACAGCATGATGTTAATTTTGAAGACTAAATAAATTATAAACCTATTTGGAATAAAATAGACATTAGAGTAGGGTAACCTCTTGTCCAAATATGGTTATTTGTGGCTCAGAGAAAACCTAGATGATGATGGCTAAAATGCCAAACTCACAAACAGGTGACATCACTGTGAGTATGTTCACCTTTTTCATACAGTGTATGATTTAGAGTGAGACTGCAGGATGAATTTGGATAACTTCCCAGTTAGGATTTTTGCTAAAGACTGTCCGGAAATGGCATGGCAGCATGTGAGCAATGTGTTGGATGAATCTCAGGCAGGCAATCTCGATTAAGCTTGCATGGTCCATCTTTCCCTGTCCCTCACAAATCTTTTGACGATGTGTCCTAATCTTTGCTCACAGGCCAGCGCAGACACGCTGATGTGATTACAAGACAACTGGCACAGGAGTGAAGCAGTGGATGAAAACAGATTTTCCAGGGAAAAGCTTCATGGTTTTGGAAATGAGTGTAATGTGATTTCATCGGGAGTAAAATAAGGGGGGATTCCAGATCCTTGAATCAACTCAGGCTGAACTCAGGCAGAGCTGACAGGACTGTGTTTCCTATCATCACAAGCTGTTTTTGACTCTGATTTTAATGAGCTGTTGTGTATTGAATCATTTTACCATCTGATTAGCTTGGACCAGCGACAGAGAAATCCTTACTTAAATCTTCTGGTAAATCCTCTGAAAAAAAAGTTGTACTTCTGTGATACGTTTTGTGTGAAGTTTTATATAATGGCTTTCTGAGAGAATAAATATAGAAAATCCTAAAAGGATGCTCAGGCAGAATCAGGGTATTCACAGTCAAAACAATGCATCAATAGTTAAAAGCCCTGCAATAATCTGTGAAACTATCTCTCACTGACATTCTCTGCTTAATATTCTCTTCACCTCTTCTCTCCCCAAACACTGCAGCTTTACCAGATGTGTTGTTTCACTCATCTGATGCATTCAAAGGTCAGTTGAGCTAATAACGCAGAAGAGCACAGAGCGCTGTTAATTACAGTCTGTCTCAAAGTCAAAGACCACAGTGCTGGAAGAGAACTCGTCCTCCCTCGCACACACGCTCATTAGAGGACATTATCTCGCAATGGCTGCGGAGTGAACTAATGGTAGTGTAATGAACTCGGTTGCTGCTGTTAGATGTGGAAAAGAGATGCAACAGTCTGTCTTCCTTTCACCTCCTTGGCACAGAATCTGCACAGCACAATTTCTCACTCAGGAGTTAAGAGAGCTAAGGGTCTGTTTGCTGTTGAAATGTGCCGGATAGTAAACACTCCAAGGTTTCCAACAGTCAGTTACAAATAATCTGCCATTGACTCATTTGGAAAGGTAGGATGTATGCAAGTAGGATGCAGCATGAGGAAGAGAAAAACGTACTGCTTTTTAATGAGCTTTTGTGTTCCTTCGAGGATACCCCATAACAGCATAAAAATCATGTTTATCTGGAATACTTCTATGGGCCTTTGAAGAAAGCGTCAGCTTTCCAGAGATGACAAAATAAGTGTGTTGTGAAGAAAACTAAAAATAAATAAAAGCAAGTTTACAAGGTGAGTTTTGAACCTGCAATAACCATTTTTTTCCTTTTCTGCCCAATGGGGGACAGCAGAAACAAGCTGTTAGCACATCATTGACACATGACCGTTTGAGTTGATATTGATATCTGATGTTGCTGTTAGGGAGCAACATTTACAGCTAGTTAGTTACATAAAGCCACAAATGTTGTTACAATTCATCCCTATAGGGATACATGAATGTGTGTACCTGTACAATCCATTCCATACTTGTTGGGATATCACAGTCTGAACTCAAGTGGTGGACAAACTGACAGACCAACACTGCCATCCCTGCAACGATAGCATAATTTAATGACGTGTTTGAATATGAGTAGAAATATGAGCTCATCTATTTCACCAAACCACATCTGATACATTCAAACTAATCAAAACTGATTCAGGTGACTCTGTAGGGAAAGCTCTCTGTTAGACTGCATTCACACACTCACACACAGCTTGTGCATCTCTGTGAGATGCGAATAAATCACAATCAATTTAGCAGGAATTAACAGCAATTAGACTCGGAGTCTCATGCATATGGATATGCTCTGAAGGGGAGGCAGTTTATTCAAATGAGACTTTATCTTCATAGAGCAGTGTCAGTTTCTCAGGGTAGACCCTTTCACTTGTCAGAAATGAACCATCTCACCTCTTTAAAGTTGTAACCAGTGGGAGCTCCAAAGATGAACATCATCCCCCACTATTTCATTCCATTTCTCTCATTTTTTCCTTCTGTTTATTCCCTTCAAGAAACAGATGTCATGACGAACGGCGAGGGAGTCGGCTCTTGACAACAGAATTAATTTGCTTCCTGTAAAGAGGAGGAAACGTGTCAATGACGGGCTCATAGAGAATACTCTATCTTGTGTGATGTAAAGTGAACTGATAGGCTCTTTTCACAGTCCCATGAATGCTGATACAAACTTTAACTGGCAATGCACTTTGAATTTCTGGACATGCTTTGTTGTTTGGTGTTAAACAGGAAATGATTGCTGTTCTAAACATGCGGGTACATTGCAATATGTAAGGAATGTCAAAGGACAAGGTAAGGCTTAACATAATTTAAGTACAGGGTTTTTAGTGAAGAACATGGTAGCAGATGCACACAAATGTTCCAAATGTAGTTGGTTAGCTTGCAACAGTGTCTTTTTTCATGTGTTGTTCACCTTTTACTGATAACAAATTCACTGAGGGAAAAGTAGATAAGGCAAAAATAATTTATTGCAAATACTGTAACCCCTGGGTTATTCTGAGCATTTATGATAAGAGGCTTTGGACTAATTTTTTACTTTAGGAGTCTTGAGATGGCAAATTATAAACAGCAAAACATGCCCACAGATTTCGAAAAGGATAATTGGACAAATATGTAGTCTGTGCTTTATAAACAAAGTGATGACTACCATTGCCTGACATTCGTGTGGACCTGCATTTCAGTTTAATTTCAACAGAGCTTGTGGTTTTATCATTAGGCCACATTGTGAAACATCCGCAACTACTCCCACTCACATCGAATGAGTCATGACAATAAGTTAGTAAGTTTAAAGGAACATTATGAGCGCACGTGTGTGTACATGACAACTTTTCCGGTAATAATAATACATACCGTAGATATTATGTCAGCAATAAAAGTCCCTGATTGCGCAATATTGCTTTCAAAAACACTTGTCAGTTCAATTTAAGAACAGGTTGCTCTTAAGAGTGAAAATCCAACTGAGGAATAATTAAAAAGTAAGAAAAACATACATTGAAAGCTGGTGAATTATTAACTTCGAGGGCACCTATTCTCCAAATTGCTCAAGGCCATCACAGTGCTGGCAGTACTACTATACCAATATCCAAATAGAGTTAAAATCTAAATACGGCGATCAGTTCAAGGCTACAGTGCATCTATGTATTCAAAGAGTCTGGTTTGTCTATAATAATAAACCTGCTGTGATGTAGCCAAATTATATAAAATGGACCGTTTACAGCTAATGGTGTGCATGTTATGGTATGTTAGTGATTTATGTGAAGCTTTATGACGGCTCTGGGGCATTGTGCACCAGAATCTGATCTCAAACATCACAGATGCTACAGTAGATTTAATAAGGGGGTTTATTACAATAAATACATCCAGGAAATAACACAAAGGCTTTCTTTGTCACCTGTGGTTTTAGCTATGTTGATATGCATACAACTGAAAAATTCACCCACTTTTTAAAAAAGGTTTTTCCCAGCTATCAAGCCCTGCCTGTCTCATAACCAGCCTCTCTTTGTGCCTGTCAGTCATGAGAGTGTGTGGACATGTCCCAGGTTAAAGTAGGAAAGGATCTATCTTGTGTACATATGACGTCATGTATTTGTGGTAATCAGAGCGACTTGGAAGGGATCGGGATAACTCACTATGTGCTTATCGTTTCTACGATCCACTCTGAGGTTGGGTACTGATGCAGCTATACAATTGAGGATATATAGTTTTGACCGTCACAATTCCTGTGAAATGACTTGTTTCACTATCAGAAATATTAGTTTACTGTCAGTTTTTGATTTCCAAATGCCTCAGCTCTATCTTTTATTTTCATTTTTGTTACAGTAAACAACACTCCCAACAACACTTCCCTTTTTCTTTTTTTTAAAATAATTTCTTAAAAATAAAAAAGCACAAATCTCACATCCTTACCAATTCTTACCTCCTGAAAACAAATGAAAAGATATTGTTAAATAAATGATGATGGTGTCCTTAAGGGGCCCCACAGTAGCTCTTGAAACGGCCCCCCAAATGCTTAAGTGCACCACTGTATATAAGAGATTTTAATTCACGGATTTTTGTTTTGGATTATTTTTTAAATTCCTGCAAACGTGTTAGGGTATTTATCTAAATACGATAACTTTTAATAAAGATAGGTGAACTTTCTGGGTAACACTCCACAGCGACAAATAGGAGATTTGCTATTATTTACTTTTAAAGTGATTTAGCATTCATCATAACGACACGTGAACTTAATCAATAAAAGCATTTGGAGGGTTGAAACGCAGATAAGATTGGTCCTCGTACCGGTGTTCCCTGCTCTGCTGCTTCTCCTCGCGCGCACCTCCCCTCCTCTTCAGTGTGAGCCGCGCGCGCAGGGTAGCTCAGTCAGATGGAGACTCCGGATTGTTTCGCATGTCCGCGTCAACATCCAGCCGGCGTTTCTTCACATTTATTCCACTCCTCGTTTCTAACAGACGTCCGTCAGGTGGTTTTCATCGCCCTGAATGGTGCTCATCATGGCTCGTGAGCGGCTAAACGCGGATAAGAGGCGCGTGGATTAAACCCACTCTAGTGTGAGTATCTTTGTTTGACAACATAATCGATAGAAAAGATGAGGAAGGGAATTTGCCTTTTCTTTCTTGGAGTTCTGGTGTAATTGTTCCTCTGCTTTCTGGCTTTATTATAAAGTTAATTATCCTGATAGCAGTCAGGACAGATTATTATTTTTTAATATAAATATTTACTTTTGTTATCAGTGTATTATTTATAGTATTATTTATCATCAATCTTAAAGGAAATGTTGTAATGTGTTGTCGTGCAATTTGACACCAGAGTAGTATAGCTGTGTCTATGAATAGACAGCACATCATAGCTGCAGTATATACACAATATATTAGCCTAAACTTTGTATATTATCAAAACACTGCAAACAGCTTTTTAAACAAGTGTCCAGAAAGTCCCTTGAAACAATGCGGTGTGTTGTTTTAAACTAACATCCTCTTCTGGTTAAATTTTCTCCATCACTGAACAGCTGCAGAATATCTCAGTGTCCTGTCTCTAGGGGGGTAAAAGACTCCTGAACCACAAACAACTGTGTGCTGTGAGGCACAGATACACAGCTGTAAACATTTGTACACACGCCCCCGACGCCTTATCTTGTAATTATTATTCTGTTTATTGTAACATAACAAAGCCAGTGTTCTCTGTCTACATCTGACTATTTGACAGATTTCCCCTTGGATAATTCTTTCCATTATGCCTTAAATGGTTTCTCACATGCATCCGAGCAAAAAGATCCATGAAGTGACTTGTGAATTAGTTTTCCAGCTCGTTGCCGGGGTTTGGTTTGAAGTCTGTGGTGAGATGTGTTGATGTGCGAGATGTTTGCACGCTCACAGTTTCTGTTTGACATTTAGTTCATTTTCCTCCTCTTGCTTTCCCCATTCGGGTTTATTAAAAGGGCTGCAGCGCGGCGGCCCTGACAGGTAGGCAGATGACCTTTGGACAAACCAGGGGGCCTCTGTGGGCTCTCAGTGCAGCTTCTAAATCACTAAAGTTACATTTTATTGTTAATTGGATGAAGAAATGGCGGAGAGGGAGAGAGTGGAGCATAGATGCTGTGACAGGGTGTTACTCTAAAGACCTCACTCCTGCTGCTGCGCCCAGACCTGCAGTCTGTCAGGTCTGCTGGGCAGGAAGGTTTTAAGTTGCCCCCCGAGTTTAGAGAACAAATGTCTGGCTGGAGCTGTTGAGATGTCAAAGCCATGCTTCTTTTGGCAATGGCTGACATTTCGAAGGCTTAGGTAATGCTAAAAGTATGAGGGGGAGAGGGAGAGCGGGAGGGTTGAACCATATCAGATTGTTTAGACTGGACTCTGGGGGTCCACCACAAATGGAAGAAAAAGTTTCTGAAACGGCGTATTAGGAATGTGGGAGGTTTGCTTGATGCTAAATGGTTTCAGCAACAGCTCCAAGTTTCTATGTGAGGTGGTATTTTTTTTTAACTTGAGATGACAACCGTCCTCAGTAATGCAGGACTGGCTCTGCATTACTTCTTTTTCAGAAAGGATGATCCAGTGTAGTCAAACTTTTATCGGCCCTTGTTTGTTCTGCTGTTGACTATTTTTTTCTGATGAACAATATTATTCACTTCGGTTTTTTGTTGTTGTTGTTTCTTTTCTTTTTCCATTCATTTAAGCCCTGTTTAAATATCATATTCCCTACAGTTGTGTCAGAGGCCTGCAGTTGATTTAAATATTCTGCCTTTTTTTGTGGTTAAATTTGTTTGTAGCACAACAAAAGAAACTGTAGAAGATGTTAAAAGTACTCTATCAAATATATCCATTTGGCTGCAGTTAATACTTTTCCCAGTGATTTAGCTTTACTATTTAAATGCTGACTACAATATTTAAAATTAAACTTTTAACACCATCCAAATTTAAAACTCAAGCAAAATTAAACAAATCAAATGTTCTTAGTTAGCTGCATATGTGCTGTAATCCTCCTTAGCTCACCGGCCAAGACAAATATTTTCCTAATGTTTTTCTCAAAGCATTGTACAGTGGGATCAGGCAGCGCTCAAAGTGAAACATAATCTATAATTATTATGTTAATGACGCATAATAATTGCCGTCTAATTATAAAGGTTCAAACGTTACTCGAGTTCTACCTCTCATGTCTTTAGAGTGTGTGAACAGATTCTTATTGAAACAAGTCCAACAAGTGTGATCAAGCCGCTACATGTCACGTTGTGAGTGTTTTGTGGGTGCAAACAGGTTTAACAGTTGTAGGGAGTCGCACACAATCAAATGCAGAGGTGGTTTTAGGGCGTTGAGAGTTCTGTCTTCAAGCGCTTTTCATCAACTTCATCAGCAGCCAAATGCAAGAAGAAACACGTGTCAGGTTAGAGGAGAACATCAAGCTTTGTGTACCAACCGAATCCCCAGCAAATTTTTGACACTTTCTGCCCATAAAAAGTGATCAGACATACAGTTTTGGGGATGGGACTTTGGTATTGGTTAGTTATGTAATCTGAAGGCCTCAGGCACATAAAATGACCAGTTTGGGTCATTACAACATTGATTTTTGGTAATTTTGGCAAAAAAAAAAAAGTGTGCCTTCAGACGATTTGACAGATTTTGAGCCCACCTAAGATCTAAACTGTTGTTGTGACTTTTTCTTTTTACCCCATGCACAATGGTTATCAAAATGACAGTAAAACAGGGCAAAAATTTGTAGTGCCACAATTAAATTCAAGTCCAACATAAAATCTAGCATCTTGAATAGACATAGCAACTTTCATTGGAATGAATGGAGCATCATCCTGGAAAACTGTATCCAGTTCTCTCAACAAATCTCTGCAGTTTACAGGCTGATGTTCTGGTTCTGTAACTTATCATAAGACTGACTTCTAATAAACCGGAATTACCCTTTAGGTGACCTCAGATCCCCGTCTTGCCTTCAGACGTGCCCGTTCCTGCTCCCTCTCACTTGTTAAACAGTAGGAAAAACATTTCAAATGTCCTGTGCTTGTTATTAATATCACATCAGCCTTAAAGCGCTGCTAAACCAAACAACCTGTTGCGAGTAGAAAAACATACGCATGCAAATATATACACTTACATGCATGCACAAATACACAGTTTAGCTTTAGAGGACCACATCTGCACTCCAGATGTCGGTGTGGACTGTGGTGACCTGGCTGATCGAGACAGACACCAGCGTTAAACAAGAGGTTTAATATTTCTAGAGCTTTTCTTAGCACGCTTCTGTTTTGTTTAGACGGTGCTCTTGCTTCAGCAGCGTGCATATTTAACAGATTAAGGAGTCAGATTTCTGTGAAGGCAAACATCATCATCCAGTGGTAGAAAATCCCGCCCATCTTTTCACTTAGTGTGAAGTGAAAAGGAAAGGGAGGACTAGTTCAGCATCATGAGACGGATGAAGTCCACTTCCTGAGATATTTGTGCTCCCAGGGAGCTGTTTGATTTCATGCCAGTTTTTATCCATTATCTGATTGCCTGAATTGCCAGTAAAACCTCCCAGCAGGAAGTACTTTTTATTTTCTGTTGTTTAAATGTGATTTTTTAAATTTCTTTTTTTATCCACGTTGAGACATTTACTTTATTGCTGTATCCCGCTCATCTTTGTTGGACTTCCCCATCACCAGGGAGGCTGTCTTATTTCCTTTTGTGGCATTAGTTTCTCTTGTGCCTCCCATTTCCCAGCGCTGGGATTCAGCCAAGTTCCAGTCACAGAGTGTACTGTACAAGGTCAGGCTGTGTTTACTCAGTTATAAACATGAAGACATGATTAAAACATGTTTCAGGAGAAGCAGAAATATGTGTCTCTAATGAGTGCTGGCTCTTGGAACTGATTGTCTCCTCTTCAACTGATTTTTACGGTCACAGAAAACCCTTTTAATGCCAAGGTTTCATAATGTCGATGCTGTACATCTGCATACAGCATGCAGCATTTTGTCTCTGGAGGAGCTCTGCAGCGATGCTGATTTTTTGATTCGCTGTTCAGTTGGTATCTTTGCAGCAGCACAGACTGGCTTGAGGCTGATTGGCATCATTTTATCACAAAGGGTAGACAGAGAGGGATAATGGAGGGCGTGAGGCACTCCCATGTAATGACATAACCCAATCTAACACCTCAGACAGGATTCAATCAGTAAACAACATCAAGCAGATGTATAACAGCCCTTCTAAAATCTGAAATGTCACCGTAAATGCAATCATGAGTTAATATATTGCCACCTTGTCTTCTATATGAAGACGTTAGAAGGAGAAGGATCAAATCGTTGGCCTGGACTTTTTGAATATTTATCAGCCGCTCACAAGGTTGAATTCTAAATTGGACACACAGCTGTGGAATCCGTACAGCTGGGGCTAATTAAAGATAATGAGCTTCAGGGTTTGTCCATGTAACAGCCACAAGCTACTGATATGATGGACCATTATCACAGCTGAACACACTGTTATTACAAATCAGGACTAAAAATGTATTTCATTATTGCCTCAGTGAGGTTCAAGAGACAGACAGTTTCACAAATGACTTATGTGAACTGAAGACATAACTAAAGCCACTATGTGTCGAATTTGAAAGTGTTTATCTTTGATGCCCCTGGCGGTCGTATCAAAGAGATACTGTGGCACAATGCAGAAGAGAATCAGTTTCCACAAGCACTGTCTTGTTTGTCTGGAGGTTGTAGATAAACAATATAAATCTGGTGCACTTGGTAAACTCAATAACCTGCAACCAACATTTTATATTATCCAGTAGGCCTGACGTCTCATAGTCATACTCATTAGCTGCAGAGGTTGAAAGGAGCTGTAGTCTATGTTTCTTTTGATCAGATGGCCGCAAAATCTTGTGGAGCTAACATTAGCAGAGTACAGTAATTAACTAGCACATCTATGCTTTGCTATCAACTGTAGGTGAACTGAATGATTGTAGCAGTGAATAAAATAAAGGATCCCTGCATAGAGAGACTTTTTGTCAAAGAGTAGAAACAACAGCTGCAGTACGTAGCTGCTGCCAAATACACCAGACTCCATTGACAAAAACAGCATTTTTTTTTTTTTCATAAAACACATTTTATTCAGTAGACTGGAAAAATAAAATAAAACTCTGCTGTTGATTGTTGGAACAGTAGAAATACTAACCATCATGGTTTTGTGACGAATAAAAATAATATGAAATGTTTTTCCCACTCAGCCTGAATAGATTCCACATGGGGTTATCTCTTGTGCAAAGTTGATATTTTTGACCTAAGGATAGGAAAGATGGATACTCAGTGTCCAACATTGCAGAGTTCATCCTGTGGGAGCATAGTTTTACTCTTTCCGTGGCACTCTTCCCATTTAATAATAGGACAGTTTGGCGAGACGATCTGGGGTTTTCTCAACAGATTAGGATTCATTCTCAGGGGACCATCAACACCACAGCCATCAAATGTAGCTAGCAGTTGTTGTGATATGATTTGGCCCAGAGTGTCTGAAAAACAACATAAGACCCCAAAGACCACTACTTTGCTTCACACTGAAAGATCTGAACCACTACATGATGGATTGCCATGTTTTTGAGTAAAACTATTGCATGGATCTTCATGAATTATGCTCCACACAATCATACCCCGCTGAGGATGAATTGTAAGAACTTTGGCGGTCTTCTGGCTTTTCGTCTAGTGTGATCATCAGATCATATCTGAACTATTCAACAGCCTCGAGCCAAGATGTCAGATAATCTAACAAATTTACAGCACAAACAACCCAACACACTGCACCAGCAACATGAGAAAAATCTCATTCTGCCTTTGATACCAGATGAGTCTTGACATTTTGTGCACTTAGGACAACAAAGGCATCTAAAGAAGTGATGAATGCAGTCTTTTATTTTGAGTCAGCAGGATTTTGATGATGGAGTTTCACCTCAGTCAATCCCACCTGCTGTTTTCTTCCCCGCCACAGATCGATTTTTACACCAAAGAGGTCTAAAGGCTGTCTTTCCTGCGTTTTCTCATCTCTGCTGCCTCACTTCCCCATGCCGTGCTTTACCCTTGACTCTCACTGTCCTCTTTATGCTCCGTCACATTTCCAAATCTCTCTCTTCTCTCACACTTTGAAATTTTGCTCTAACTAAACATTAATCTTTAATGGGAATACTAGATTGATAGTTACAGAGAACAGAGAGGATAACAATTACCCGGATTTGTGGAAATAATGAAATGCAAGGGCATGAACAAAATGAGACTAGAGAAGCATTCATTAATAATACGACAATGCGAGACACAGCTCGAAAGGGCTCACACATCACCAAAAAGCATTAAAAACAGCATTAAAATATGGAAATGTGACATGTACAGAAAAGGCAGGGATCAGAAGCAGCACTGTTCACCAACAACTTAAACTATTAATGACAGTATGTCAGAATTGTATTTTGCAGGTGGTGTCCTTGGCATGATAAAGAGCCCACCTCAGTCTGATATTTCATTAAACGAGGTCCATAACACCTCGAGAGGGATTAAAATAAGTTCTTTGCCCAATCCCACGCAGGCTTGCAAATATTGCCATGCATTCCTGATAAGTCTACAAAGTCTCAGAGCCGTCCCATTATGAAATCTGCAAGTGTGTGAGGGCTTTCTCGTGGTCTTTTAAAGCCCTTCGTGCACACATTCAGCAGGTCCGTACTCATGCAGACTTAGCTTTGGTAACACATAGTTTATGTCAGTGTTGCAACATTAAGGCAGGGATGTGTGTGTGTGTGTAAAATATACACATAGAAGAGGTTGGCAGGCACACAGGTCATAAGCAAACACTGCGTGCTTAGTATCTTACAATGTTTATGGTTGTTTGAAAATGTCTTAAAGGGGAACATGCATTTTTACTTGGTTGGGGGATTCACGAGAGACTTTTAACTGCTATGGTGTGTTCCCACCTAAGAAATGCAATTTTTTTAAGCACAAAGTCAATACAAAGAAGCAAGAAGACAAGGGATCCATGTGATTTGCGCCACCTAGTGCGACCCCACCATATACACAACATTCGCATATTAAGTTGAATTTTTTCAGTTTTCCATACAGAAAATGGGCATTTTAAAAGTTTTTTGCCTGTCCTCTTACGAACAGACCCAACAAAGCATGAATTCTGACTTTTCACCCTTTGGCATCACAATGTAGTTATTTCAGCATACTTTTGATCTGTACAACTAAATCACAGCCAAATCTGTCAGCAGTGCCAATCATCTGGACACAGTTCCTGGATGAAACAGTGAGGTTCACTGAGCTGTGTGCAGCTCTGGATGATGTTATGAATATAAGAATGAAAGGGTTATACAAAAGGTACAAAGCCATATTTCAGCCAGGGTAGCTAAAGGAAAAGAAACAGCAGACAGAAACGTTGTTTCCTACACATGCTTTTCTCCCACAAGTAATGCAAACAAACAAATGATCCCAATGTGGTCCAGCGGTCAAACTAACCCGAGGCAAAGAGTTGCTTTGTGTTTGCACAAAGCAAAACAAACACAAAGCTGCATAATGCCGCCTGATAGTCTTTCATTATTCATCATTCCTTTCATTATATATGAATTTACACCTTTAATAATGTGATAATAATAAGTGTGACCAAGTTAACAGGCCCCTGCTCTGCAATAAGAAATAACACTGTTCAGTTAGAGAATTCTCTGTAGTTTGCTCGACCTTGCGCAGGATTTCAATCATCACTCCAGTGGAATTGTTAAATTCTACAAACTGCAACAAAAGAAAAAGAAATATGTTGCTGGCTGAGGAAGTGTCAGAGAAGTGTTTTAAAAACATTTCACACTTCCATGTCTGGAATTGATCAGCACCGGACCCTAGAAATAACAGTTCCTACTTTCTTATTATTCATGTGGCAGGAAAAGATAACAGAATGCATGCACTTGCCACACTGAGCATCCACCTGTATCAATACTTAACTTTTTTTCTGTGAAAAACCTTGATCTGGAACATAATGCTTCCAGGTTAACAAAATAAGGCTCTCAGTGGGCTTTTAGCTCACAGAGAATAATCGTGTGTTTTCAGTTTTGAATTACAGAGTGACTATTATTCTGACCTTGAGAGCCTCTAAGTCGAGCTGGTCTTTGCATGCGCTATACAGCCCTCATCATAAAGCAAGGGATCTCCATGCTGCAGACCACACACACACTCTGCAGCTGACCTCAGACATTTTTAGAGGTGACGAGAAGGGAGTCAAGTTTTAAATTCACACAGAGTGGGAATAAAGCTCCTTCAAATACCCTAATATTAAAAAATGTTCATACCACCTTCCTTGGAATTATGGGGGATGACTGAAATACTTCAAAGGAAACTACACTGCTGCACTTATGGTGAAAAGAAAGCTGAAGTCATTTAAAGAAAAGCCATGTTTTAACAAGTGTTTCTGATTTACAGGAGGCCCTGCTGAAGACGGGAGCATGATGCTAAATCTGGTTCGCCTGCTGTCACTGACTAACCTGCCGAGCATCTCCAAAGTCAAAGTGGTCAGCTTCCTGATAGGCTTGACGCTCACATTTCTCATCATGGCTTCCTACATCTTGGCCTGGGACTGGAAAGGTCTTTTGCTTACCCCCTCGCTCTATCAGCACGGACCTGTGGTCGACCTGAACAGCACAGCGGAATTTTCCTTTGGGAAGAATTTATTGGACATGAAACTGCTGGTGAAGATCATCAACTCCAAACTGGAATACACACCCAGGAAGGTGCCTGATGAAAAGGATGTCATTGGAACAGACTACCATGTGAGTCTATGGAAAATTGCTGTGATTCATTTTTGCTGTGCATGAGTGTGCCAACTAAAATAAAGGATGCTTTTGTTATGGTTCCAGACTACAATTATGCAATGTTTTCACTCAAAACTATGTTGGCAAATGATAATTCAGTCCAATAAGTGACCACTGTTGGTGCTTTATATTTTGCTGAGAAAAGTGAATAGAAGGAAGCTGACAAATAACAACCAGCTCACAATCACCCCTGCAGTAAACATATATTTGTAGGGCTGTTCAGTAAATATCAGGTTACGTGTCCTGCTAAGTGCTGCTTAGGACCTGCGGTTACTATTGTATGTGCTAATGTGCTGCCTTCTCCTGTTTTTGGTGTATGTTCTCATCGTGCTTCTCCACGCCACACTACATCATTTCGCAGTGTTTATAACTAAGGCATCAGCAATTCTGACACTTTAAGTCACAATTACAGTCATCAAGTTTGTCAGAAAGTTCAATACCAATCGCTGTTCTGAGTCAGTCAGACACATGAATATCTAAGTGAGCTTTCAAATACTGTAGGTGGTGATACATCAGTCGCAAAGCTGTAAAATCACCTTGTAAACTTTTAACTGCTGGCGGACAGTGGAAATGACATGAATTCAAAGTAGCTGCTGTTCCCCATGAAGGTACAATCTGCCATCTTTTACCTGCCAGCTTTCAAGATAGGGCTGCCACTTGCATTATCGATCAATCTGCAGAACATTCTTGCAATTAATCAAGTCATTGTTTTGTCAATAGAATTACAAAGAATAGTTTAGCATACCCTGTGTAATTTCCCAGGGCTCAAAGTGACTTCTCAAAATTGTGTTTTATCTGATAAACAGTCCAATATACCAAAGCAAATTTCCACATTTAAAAAAGCACGAAACCAGCAAATCTAAAGCAGTTATTTGATTATCAGCAGCGTTGCTTATTAAGTTTCTGCAGCAGCTCTTTTTTTATCATGATGGACCAGCAGGCCCACCCACTTCAAATGTCATCAGGCAACTGAATGGGTGTCATCAGTGGTTATCAGTCTGAAGGCGTGCTCCACCTCCTCGCAGATTGAGATGGTTGTTATCAGTCCATTCATCGGCTGCTCGCTGAAAACAAAGCAGTTATATTAAGTTAAAAGGACGTAGTTTCCTTTTGACTATGGTACAAAACCTGGTCTGTTCATGCTTTATCCTCTTTCTTTTCTTTCTTTGTCCTGTTTGTCCTTGCTTTTCTTCATTTTGTTTTGTCTCTTCAGTTGTTCTCTGCAATCCCTCGCCATTTCCTACCCGGCATCAAGAGCCCTTGCTGGTATGAGGAGTTCTCTGGTAAACCCGGCAACGATCCGTACCGGAGGAACCTCTTCACTCTGCGCTCAGAGTCCTTCAAGAAAATGTGTGAGAACCTGAGGACCAACTTCAGTCAGCACTTACAGTACAGGGACGGCAAACTGTTTCGTCTGCGCTGCCTGCCGTTCTTCTACATCATCGGCCAGCCGAAGTGTGGCACGACTGACTTCTTCCACAGGCTGCTGCTGCACCCAGAGATCAGGTTCACCATGATAAAGGAGCCACACTGGTGGACCAGGAGGCGCTTTGGTAAGTCATCAGGGGGGAAGCTGTCTGATGCATTATGAGATAATTCATCTGAAATAAATGACAGAAACACACTGATTTAGAACAGAACTGCAGCAATTATTTAATTAATCTATTGGAAAAAGCTATTATTTTATGGATCAATTAGCTGCTTTCCCCAGTCTGACTTTTTAGAAATGATAAATTCCATATATATTAAATTCTGATTCAGAATTCACATTCAAAATAAAATGGAAAAAAACAACATAGATTCTAATTCAGTGGTATGAAAATCCAGATAAACTGCAAGTCTGCAAGCCAGAAAACAAATCTGTCCCCACTGACTATAACTGAAGACCGTCTGCAGAGAGAGCTTTTACTGTGTGTGCACAGCATAAATTGCAAGAATTATATTAATATAATGTATAATAATTTGTACTGCTTGTCTGTCTCTGGATGTTTTTGTGCATTTAACTACTGGAAAATGGAGCCCAATTCTTTCCAGACTTGTCCAACACGGTTATGATTGTTCTCCTGTGACTTTAAATCAAACTGATTCAGTGTTTATACAATCTATTAAATTAGTTTTAAAGTGAAGAACTCTATAAAAGTGTATTTAATAATGAATGTTGTTGGTGTACCTTGGGGTGCAGGATATATCCGTTTCGCAAATGGCTTCCAGGAAACTTTTCCGCTGGAAGATTACCTGGATCTGTTTGACTGGGCAGCCATCAACATCCAAAAAGGAATCAGTGGAAAGTCACCTGGATACCACCGCACACTCGTAACAGGTGAACACATGTGAAAGTGTTTGTGTGTGTGGGTGGCTGGGCACGGTTTGGTACTGTTACCGTCCATTGTGCATCACATGGAATAATATCTTGACAGCCAAACAGATGGATCCTGAGCTTCAGATTCAAATGACAGGTTTTCTCCTTTCCTCATTGTCAGGCCTGGCTCTTCAGCTGCGCTGACCTCAGGGAAACTATAGTGGCGCTCTCACATATTGTAGGAATTCTGTGGTCTAGGAGAACAACAGTGTGTCTCCACAGAATATCAGACACCCCTGGGTGCTGTCGTTACAACCACCTTTATCCACTCTCAATGCATCTGTGATTATAAATGAGTTTTACTCACATTTTCAGCCCTGGGAGACAGCGTATAACTCCCCCAATAAATAACTGACCAAAAGTGATAGTTTAGATTTATTGAAGTAGGGTTATATAAGAGTCAAATATCTCTTGTATGAGAGTGAAGTATTGATCTTTTGAAGGGCAATCCCTTCAAAAACACACAATGTTATTTGTGTTTTTTTCAATAAAAATGTCTCATAATCTTCTAATTTGGAGTTTGCAAGGTTACTGATAGTAACTTACCTTATATCTTAAAGTTTCACTGTCACAAATCTGTTCAAATGTAGATTTCAAGTAGATAATGTTCCCAGATAATGAAGGTTTTTAGGTTCGGCTCAACTTCCCTGCATTTACCTGCGTGTCTGCACTACTTGCTGAATTTTAAATTACATATTGTTACCCACAGTGATTCTCAGACTGTCAATGTCTTGACAGGTGAAGCCAGCGTATCCACTATGTGGGACAACCAAGCCTGCAACTATTTTTACAAAGACGGAGAGGAGACAGAACCGCCGTTTCTGATCCAGGACTTCATCCACACGGTCCAGCCTGGAGCCAAAATCATCATCATGCTTCGAGATCCAGGAGAGAGGTCGAGAAATCCATCCACACATCTGCCTGTATAGACACAGATGGGATTTCCACTTGCTTCTCAAAGATTTTCCTGCAGATTATTTGTTTTAAATCATAAGTCATAACATTCATCCAGAAAAATGTCCTTTCAAGGTTTCAACTGGCTCTGTCTTTGCTTTTTGTTTCCAGACTTTACTCTGACTACCTGTTCTTTAACATGGCCAACAAGTCAGCAGAGGACTTCCATCAGAAGGTGGTGAACTCTGTGTTGTTGTTTCAGTCCTGCCTGTTGGAGAGGCCGCTGCGTTCCTGCGTCTACGACACCAACCTCTACAACATTATGCGGGTTAGCTGAGATGACATTCCCACTTTCACCTGTTAGCTTTCGAAAATACAATTAATTAAACCTTCTTTTAGACTTTCTACCTGTCCCCCAAGTGGTTACTACAATCTCTTTCTGTGCAGAGAAAAATACAAGAAACTAGCTCCAGGCCCTTCAGCACATTTCCTATCAGGCTGCTCTGAGTTATGAGCTCTGTCGGTTGCCATCCCTAATCACAACATGTCTGTGACAGCACTGTTATCCACAGAAGATTTACGACAGTAAAAGCAGCAATCAGCTCAACCTTAAAGCACAACAGAATGTCAGATCTAACATAAACCTTTAAAAAAAAAACACCATCAGATTCTTTTTGTTTACTTCTGTTAAGGATGAGATGAAGATGAGAGCTTTCAAAATCTGTTTTTTGTCTCTGCTAGTGAATCTCGACACATGGTCCTAGTTTGTTGTTGCACTCTGGTGCCCTCTAGAGGTCTCAGAGTGTCTGTGCATCAGGACTGATTTAACTTAAGGATGTTTTTGCTCACCACAAAAGACTCATAATGTTGCCTTTGATTTTTCTCCACAGGTGAGGCTAAGTCTGGGGATTTACATCGTCTTCTTGTTGGACTGGCTGACAGTTTTCCCTCGGGAACAGATTCTGGTTCTTCGACTCGAGGACTACTCAGCCGACCTCAAAGCAACAATGAAGACAGTTTTTGACTTCCTGAGTGTGGGTACGTATCCAAAAAACGCCTACTGTATCTTCCTGGCTGTATAAGTCTTCACTTCTGTATTGTTAAGGCTGCTGATATCCTCCCTGCAGGTCCTCTGTCGCCGCAGGTGGAGGCAGCACTGACCAAAACGCCAAAATCTAACACCCGGCGGACAGCAGACAAGAAGGTTGGTCCTATGCTTCCAGCTACCAAAGACCTCCTCAGGAAATTTCACCAGCCTTTCAACCAAAAACTGGCCAGTTTGTTGAACAACAAAGCCTTCCTCTGGAGAAACACCTGAAGGGGAACGAGCACGGACAAAAGTGTGGATGGACGAGAGTGAACAACCAGAACCAGAAGCTAAATCCTTGTACGGTGTGGGAGCTCATGCAGGAGTATTGTTGTATATGAGGTTATATGAAGGCCTGAAGAAGTGTTTGGGTTTTCTTTGTGATATTTATTTGCTCTTGAAAGAATGTGATGTGAGTCGAGATCATAATAAAATAAGCTGACTTGGTGTTTTTGTGCTTTTACACTGTTAGAAAGCCATTTTACCACTGCTGAATAAAAGCCCACAAAATGCAGCACACATTTATTCATTTACACCATAGACTGTAAATTTCTCTTCATTTCTCTCTCAGGAGACACCAAGGACTTAAAGATGGTTGTTTATTATAACAACTGATATGGCCTTATGTAGGTTGCAGAGGATTAACAAACCATTGCATTCTGTTTTTTATGTTTTTGACAGCTTTTTAGGAATCTGGGTTGTATTATAATGATCCAAGGAAACTGGTTTGTGCACAAAGTGGGTCATCAAGGGACATTTTGAATCCCATTATATTGCAATACCAGCAGTTAGAAATGTCAAAAATCAGTCAGCACCATGTGCATGTTGCAGGATTAATCACAAGAGGGCGCTAAATCCTAACTCCAGTCATTTAAAAAACTCCAGCACAGGTCGGTATAGCCATGATTGTTTAAGGCTCCCAATACAGAAATATGAATAATTCCTAATTCACAGTTTCGTCTGCTTTTTTTTGCACCTTTATTAAAATGTCCAGCAGAAATAAACCAGCCTGATAATTGAATCTATTTTCCTCTCTGAAGCAATGCTCATCCCTCACTGCAAGATTACACCCACTGTGTTTCATTTAGGCTCTTCAGAAAACACTGGATGACGTCATGGCTACTATGTCCACATTACATGCAGCCTTTGTCAACACTTCTATACAGTCATTACGCAACCTTTAGCTATGCCTCACTGCATGGGCCGACCACCTATTACATTAAATGCCACAGATTAAAGGTGACTTTTGATTGTCAATATGCTCTGAAGACAGAAAATCAAAGATAGGACACTCTGAAGGGCTTTGTGCTCATGAATCTCTTCTTTTTAGCTCTTTGATTATGTGCATTTACAATGTGATTGGCCTCGCAGATGACGACAGAGTTCAGGAAACGGCAGGGCTGAAGAGAGGAGGGATCACGCCTGGCTGATTGCTCTCTTCATGTGATATTGGTGGTAATCCTCTGCAGGGTTTTCAAAAGCGGAAGAAACCGATAAGGTGCACACGTGTGTTTGCGCGGATGTATTTAAAGAGCTGGAATGATGTGAAGGTCAACGGATCACTCATTATTCATCTTCACACTCAGGTTCACAGCTCAAACTCATTGACACCTTTGAACTTAAGAAGAAGAAAACTCATTATCACCGTCACCTTCTGTCCATTGGGAAGCGTTACTATAACAGTGTGACGTATATCCAATAATACAGGTTTTTACTCCTATGGTATTTTTTTTTAACTTAGTATTTATATCTTTAGCTCAAAGGCTACACGTTTGCATGCAGTTTTTCCCAACAGTACTAATGGTTTGGTAAGATGAAATATTCATTTTAATCCTGATTTACGCATCTGATCCACTGCCAACAATGTCTTCCTACTTGGCTTTGTTTGGCTCTTCTGTGACGACTCAGTAAATTAGCCTTGTTGGGGAGGAAAAAGGCAATTGAAGCTTTAAAGCATCCTCACCCCATTGATTATTGAATCAATGGACAACACAATGAATAAAAATCATTTGCCTGGACTTAGCACCAGAAGCTCAAAGCTACAGAAGGAGACGGCAGCGCAACAGAATCCTGTTGTTGTTGTTGTTTTTGCTCTAAATGTAATGAAAAAGCATCAGTTTAATTACATTATCTGACATAAAATAACGTTAGATCTTGTCTACTGAAATATATATGGTTCCGCTCCACAGCAGTTCACTGAAGTAACGCAGTCAAGGATAAAAGTTTTATATTTCTTGAGTTACAACAGAGCCAACTGCAAGAGAAAAAATCCTTTTGTGAAAAGTTTTATAATTGACTGAAAGCACTGAATCGCACAACTCAGTCTACATTAGGGGTGAGTGAAAAACAACCCACTTATCAGCAGACTTGTCCACTTCAGCTACAAATGCACTTAACTGGAAAATATATTTGTACAGGACATAGTAGGAACAAATCATGTTGCTGTCCATTTAGCTTTTTCACCATAATTAGGGGCCAGCTCCACAGCCATTCCCTCTTGTTTGTGCTTAAGTTCTTCTTCGTCTTCGTCCTTCTACCAGGACGTCTGTCTTCCCATGCCAAATGTCCTCAACTAGCTTTCTGGTCTGATTGTCCAGTTTGTGGCGCTACAGAAACAACCTTTAGTTTATAACAACTTTGGCCAAAATGTAGGCTCAAGTGAGCAGAATAATTCATAATAATTCTTATTGCCCTCTGATAAATGATTTCTTCTTCAGTAAAAGTTAAAGTTTTTGGCTGGCAAAGTATTCAAACTTATCTTCGGTAAGCAGGAGAAAACCGACTCATCTGTTGCTGATGATAATATAAAATGAGTAAGCGATTAAAAAAAGCTAAACCATAGTCACTTTGTGCAGAAAGAGGCAGTTTGAGGCTAAGGTATTAAGCATCTCCAATTTAGATGTCAGCTGTACTGAGAACAACACATTGCAGACACCTGGCCTTGTGATTCAGATAGCACTCAGTCCAATTAATCCAATTATATGACCGCTCATCTAATCAGACAGAGAATCAGACCTGATTCTGAATCACGGTCATAATTGTAAAACAATCTCAGATTCGAATGGTAATTTCTTTGAATGGGTTCACGACTATGACTTTAACATTTTCTGGCAGAAGGCTCCTATTAAAGAAACACCAATTATCATGTTCATATTAGTCATAGATGTGTCATGGATGCAGCATGTGGATATGGACTGTGTATCTCTACGCTGGTGCTAAAATGTGTTTTTTTATGACTTAAAGAGGTTAAAGACCTACAGGAAGCATTTGTCTCAAACTTTTGACTTGAATAGTTCCTAGTGTTGGTTTCAGCATGTAGTGTGTTGTACACACACTGCCAACTGAAATTAGTTATACAATAGCATAGGACTGAACTGCAGTTCACTGGGTCAAAGTCCTTTGTTTCCTTTAAGCCAAAAAACTTCCTTTCTAACAAGCCTGCAGAAATACCACCATGTTTCGCAGCTGATTTGTCTTGACAACTTCCAACTTCTACCACATGTTGCCATCGACTTACACTGGTGTGAAGAGACGTCTTCAAATTAGCGGATGTTTTCTGAGGTACATCAACTTTCCAGTATCAACACTTAAATAGCCCCTTATATACATCATTAGGTCCTAAAAGTTTTAAAATTCAATAAAAGCTGAATGATTTCCCCTCCCTCCATTCATTTAGATGAGGCCAGGTGGCTGTGAGACGTGGCTAAAAAATGCTGTTGATGCTGCAGAAATTAGTTATTTTATACATGGAAATCTAACATTTTTGGCTTCATGTGCCACTGAGCAACTTTCATTGGAATCAAGTCAACTCTAAATATGGGGGTAAGCAGACGTAGAATGTATTTGTCAGACAAACAAATTGAAAAAAAAAATATGGGGCAAAATAGGACAACCAATTCAAATAATTACATCGAAAGGTATTTAATTTAAATATAGGGATTTAGTGAGTGTTAAAATCAATGTGGGTGCTGTCATGGTTTTACATGGAACAGCTGCAGGTTTATCTCCACTCGTCTCTGTGTTGTTCAGATAGAGAAACCGGTTTCGTATAAATGAAAATTCAGCTTACAGAAATGATATTAAAAAATTAATTAAATCATATTATCAGGGGAGGTTTCATCTTTGATTTTCACAGAGCAGAACACAAACATCTAACTCCCCGTTGGACCCGCCTTGTGTTGCAGAGGCATATGTCCTCCTGCCTGTGTGTGTATTGGCTGCGTTTCCTCATGGCCACCCATCAGCATCAGTCAGCTACATCTAAAGGCGCCGCGTCTCGTTTCACGCTCGCGGAGACAAACAGAGTAAAAGAATGATAGAGATAAATCTCTGTGTACTACTGGGCCCGAGCAGAGGCAATCAGTCATGGTTGAACTGTGCTATGACTTCAATTTCAGTGAGAGGAAACTCATCCTGCTATCTCATTTGATTGCACAATAGAGAGGCCCGCTGCTGGGACTCTGTTTATTTCATCCTGGTGGAACGGAGAAATGCAACATTTTTTCAGAATGATTTTTGTAACCAAGAAATACACACATGCTGCACTGTTTGGATGTACAAAAGCAACACATAGACAGGACTTTATCTGTTAGCTTTTAATAATACAATGAACACAAGCAGACAAACAATACCACAGTGACACAAAAAAAGAGACAACTGATACAGGAATAGACCAAAGAGCGAAAAAAGGGTTCAAGTTTTCTACCCCTCGTGTTCACCTTTCACACCTTGTTGATGGCATAACTAAATGTGTCAGTTTGCATGTATTGCAATTTGGTCGGATGTGTACAAGAGCACATTAGCTTCATTTAACCTTACAGCAAATTCTTTGTATGTGTATGTAAAACCAACTTGGCAATAAATATGATTCTGAGTTCAGGTTAAATTAACCTCTTGAAATTAGACTTTATTTGTGAAATCCCCCCTAAGTAGATATATACTTATATAATGTATGAAAAAAATCTAATGTTCATACTATTGTTATTGTGCCCATTTAAATTGTTATATTTGAATAGATCTGCTCCTCTCTCTTTCTCTCAAACACACACACACACGTTTCTAAAAGTTAGATGGCCTTGAAGCCATGGCAGTGGTTGGTTTTGGGATTGTGCAGGACCACGCATTTTTTTGTCTGTCCTAAATGTGTGTGTGTTTGTCTGTGTGCATAGGACAACTCAGTATCTGTCATCTGAGCTGCTGTGTTGATTTACTTCTGACTCATTCCTCTCATTCGTACCAAATAGTAATTATTTTCAGACTTCAAAGGCAATTGAAGTCTCTTTTGTAATGTGATAATGTGACAAATTGTGAGTCATACACTTTGTATGAAAAATTTATGTATTTTGTTGTTTTTATTATGTCACTTTTGCATTTCAATTTTTGACATTTGGTAACGGCACAGTTATCAAATCTGAATTTATCATATTAAATGTTCAGGATGATAACAGAAGAATATTAAAATTTGACTGGAGAAGATTTGTATTAACCTTCTGTATGTGTAAACAACTTCTGATATCCAGTGCCTTATAAAAAACCATAGGAAAGGAGAGACAGATGTCCCCAAAACAGCTAAACCTCAATGCATCCATCAGAAACAGAGAGATATGGATGTAACTATAGGCAGTGGTTGAAAACCATGCATCAGTTGTGTAGAGCTGGGGTAAAACAATATGTAGAGACAGAGGTCCTAGAAACAGCTTGAGAGCAATGTACCAATCAGAAAAAGTCATGGTAAAGGAAAAGCACTCAAATCAATAGTTGTATGTAGACACTGATGAAAAGGTAGGCATTTGTTTTAAAATGTACTGAGTCATTGTGAGATAGAGTGGTTATAAACGAGTTTGTTTCCCCAAAAACGTAAGCGCAACGCACCAATCAGAAACAGAGCACATTATTTACATGTAGGCAGTTGTGTAAAACCTTGCATTATGATTTGATTGAGTAAAACACATCAGTAACATGTGGAGACTGCAGGCTCCAAAACACAAGCAATGGACCAATCAGAAGCAGCATAAAAATAACAAACCGAGCAGAGTCATGGTGTAGAAGAAGAGGTGAAAAAAAGCAGCATTGAGACAGTGGTCTCCGAAATTGGCGTATGAGCGATAAAACAGGTAGGAAAGGAGAGACATGTGGACAGTGCGTATTGGTTGCGAATACATTCGTTACATGATTTGGTTTTCAGTCCTACCTTTAGATGCTTCAGATTCTTTGAATTTCATACTCACGTGCTGTATAGGTGGAGGGATGGCTGTCCCATGCAGAAGGAGCTCCA
>CAFUXE010000365.1:501820-513937 GCA_903364295.1 Serranus cabrilla | reverse complement strand
TACTGGGCAGCACTGGTAAACATGGGCAGCATGCTAACTGGAGACGTGAAGGTCAGGGAAAGACTCAGACACAGCATTGGTTGCTCTTAGCTGAGCACTTATCTCTGTACATACATGTGTAGAAGACAGAACCGTAAACTGATAAAGACATTTTTGGTCGATACCATTTGTTAGACAGATTAGGTGCTAAATCTGAACACTTTTATAGACTTGAGAATCAGCAAAAATGGTCAAGAATCTGTCTCGAATATCACATTAAGACACTAAGACATTGAGGAACACCATAGAAAAATCTATGCTGTGATTCCAGTTCATAAGAATAACGCAATTAAGGAAGCAAAAGCACTAGGATTTCAATGATGTTTAGGAAGAAGTGGTAAATAATTGGATGGTTTTTACCTTAAATTATAGATATCACAGATATTACAGATATCCTGAGGTCAAAGGTCAACGGACCCTTTTGAACTGAAGGTTTAACTAAAGGGTTAACTGAAAATAATTTACAAATTTTACACACATTTTCTTTCATTGCATTTAATAGTATTAGAGCAGGTGTGTTGTAATTCCTCAGCTTATAACGTACAAGCTGTGGTTTAGATCACAGGCAAAGATTTGTAAACTCATCCCAAAAACAAACACATTTTGCTCTACATAGGGCAGTCACCGCACTTTTTAAGATAATAAACTCTAATGTGTAGTACATTTATTCCTGCCTCTGTACATGGCATCCTACTGCAGAATATTAATCTTTCTGCCACCCACACAAGCCCTGCAAACACTGACTGAGATAAATGAAACAGTGGAGCTTTTTTTCCCTACATGAGACCTCTGCACAACTGGGGAAAGATATACCATGTGAATAATAAAATTAACGCTGTATAGTCTATTATTCATGCATTATAATTTATTCCAGTTAATTGACATCGTCAAAAGAGAAATAAATGAATTAAACATTCCTTCAAAAAAAATTTCCCAACTATGTGTCATCGTGCTTTAATCATTTGATACCAATCAAAAGTTTCAGTGGGAACCATCTGTTGTGCTTCCAAATCACGTATTCACAACTTTCACCAGTCACTGTGTCTGCTGATCACGAAACAGATGGTTGGAAATGACTAAAGTCACATACTGTACGTCACAGTCTCATTAACTGTCAGCAGCAGGCACATATTAGGGTCAAAACATTACTGCATCCGCACGAATCAATGGCCAGTTACACCCTGCAGTCAGCCTAATCACTGACTACTCCTATTTGTTTTAAAGTGTCAAGATGTGCAAGCGTTTGAATAAATTCACTCGGTTTTCACAGGCAATTAAAGCCTCGTGGTTTACACCTTAATGTGTCTGCTGTCTTGAATTTGATGAGGAACAAAATAACAGAACGCAGAGTGTTTTCTACCCTCTGATCTATTTTTAAGCACAAAGTGTTGCAGAATTCCCTCCTCTGGAGTTTTGCTGTTGTTTGATGCAGAGCAGCATCACTCAGCTGTGGATGTGACTGCAGCCAGAGTCTCTGCAGCGACTGACAGATATAATACAGCTGCAGGAGGATCTTTCTAATCCTTCCTTTATTGGACATCTGCGTGTTCATCTCTATTTTTTCCCTCTCTCTTTCCCTTTCTCCAGCACTTTACACATGATTAGTTTCTACATTTGAAATAAATATAGCCCATATATAGAAGCTGAGGTGGTGCTAATGGGACAGAACACACATATCATTATTCTGGAGCAGATGCTGGAAATGGGATCTGATAGATTTTAGAGCTGGACACTATATATATATATATATATATATATATATATATATATATATACATGTAAAGGCCACATTAGATTACATTTTAAGTCCCTTCATTTTTATAACTGAAACAATATGTTGCTGGGGACGTGCAGAGTTCTGCCAGGAGATGATCTATTATTGCAGAGGAGAAACTCTGCTCATCGTGATTGGTGCTCGTCCCCAGAACAGGAAATTCATAAATGTGCTCTTACAGTAAGTGTCTGTGCTTAGTCCTACATGTCTGTTACTCATGACAGATGTGTTGAATCAGGAAATGAATCTGACCTTTGTAATAAGTTGTAATATTTTCAGAGTATGAACTGCATGACGTTCAATTCATCATATTATCCCAATAATCATCAAACATAATAATGCAATTAAAACATGTTAAATAAGAAGATAGGATTTCTGTAAAATAAAATAAATTGTTGATTAAATTATGAATTAATTTGGCTCTGGTGCCACAGAGTACTAATGTTAATAAAGTTTACAGGACTCTATGCGAGTGAGTCAGCTTCTTCATCTCATGAAGATATTCCCATATATATATATATATATATATATACACATATATGCTTGGTTCCCATGAATCCTAATGACTCCACTGTTCCCTGCTGATCCTTCCCTGATCCACGCTGACATTTAAGAATGAAATGTCTCAACAACTATTGGATAGATTTCAATGTAATTCACTGCCGGGGACATGGACACATATAGCCTCCATCTGAATCAGGTTTTGTTGATCTTCATGTCTCCAGCTGAATTGAAAATGTGCTTATTATGAAACCTTTTCCACTTTCTCCTGCACTGAACTGATGTGAAACATTGCACATAAATTACACTTCACTGCTACTTTTTAATGCTTGCACTGCTAGTTTTGGCATGCCACTTGTGGATAAAGTATCATTGTTGCTTGTTTATGTCTTAAAGTTAAGTAGTTAACATTCTAATTTCTATTTCCTTCTTTTTATTTTATTGTTGTATTGCATTACCTTAATCTGTTTTACTCTGTACTTGTGCTGCTGCAACACCTGAATTCCCCCATTTGGATCAATAACAGAATATCTGATCTTATTATCTTATCTTTTCCAAACGTGTTGGATAAAATCAACACAAAACCAAAGCTGTTTGTCTGGAGTCCTGAAGGCTTTTCACTGTATATTAGGGATTAGCACTAGAAGGCAGTGATACTGTGTAAACACTGCTGCAATGCTTTTAAGACAAACAAAAAGGAAGCAAAAACAAATACAGCATTCCTGGACAGAAATAGACGGTCTTTTTTTATTTGTCCTGCGAGCAGCGCAGGATGTTTGCTCGGGGGATTGGGAATACTGTGACATCTGGGTCCAATAGTCCCACGATTCACATTACATCAGATAACTCCACTGTTAGAGTTATAGACGGGCCTGTTAGAGGTTCAGGACGAGGAAAACAAGAGACTAAATGAGACATAATGGAAAGACATATCTACAGCTTTCATTATCTCTTTCGGTTGCGATGATCAAGTGATTTGTGACGTTTGAGCGCCGACTGATGTGCAACACCTGCTCTGCATTAGTTTGATTAATGAGCAAACCTGAGGAAGCGTTCAGTGAAACGTCTTGTTTTCTCATTTGTTGGCATAAAGGAATTAAAAAGATCAGTCAGTTGGGTTTTGTCAGTGAGTTGAGGATGATTCATTGCTGATGCAGTTCAGTGTTGCTGCTGATGATTAAAAGAAGCTGCTGTGTCTGGGGGAGTCCAGTCACTGTCCTGCTTTTATTCTACGCTGCAGAAAGTTTAAAATGCATGTATCAGATTAATCTTTCTTCTCCTGAAAGTCTCATTACTCGAGAAAGTCGTAAGGCTTCAAATGTATTTGTGTGAACTTTCAGTATACTTATTTAACTTTCTTTTTTTCCAGAATATTTTTGTGTCTCTAAGGGATGGACCAGAGTCTGGTGATGGTGAAGTAACTTGTTTTTATTAAAAGAAAAAAGCATCATTGACACACCTGTGAGCTGTTATGTTTCTTAAAATGATGAAAGTAGTTGTATGAGAATGTAAACATTTACATTATACTTAATTATATGCCAATAATGTATCATTTTGATGCTTTGAAGTCACAAAAACATGCATTGCCAAATAAATATTAGGTTATAAAATATCAAATTTAATGTGACTTCTGGTATAAATCACATCTATTTATGGTCTTTTTTCCACATATAGATAAAAAGACAGATAGTTTTGTTGATTAACTGAACACAGACTCAGATAATAATGTCTCTGTACAGCACCAGTGTCTGTCAAGTATTATATAGGATGCATCTGTTTCCTCCAAGAGTAACAGTTTGCACAATAAAGTTAAATGAAGAGACAGTATGACATGCAGTTTTAAACACGAGAAAATGGTAAACTATGCAAGAAGCATTCTCACATATTTCTGCATATTTTTAACAATCCCTGAGCATCTCAAATCCCTGCTGAAATATTTTACTTCACAGTCATGATGTTTTAAAAGGACAAGTGTACTGTGTGAGTCTGGGAGAACCACGCTTGGACTAACATCTGGCTTGTGTGAAGTCGTCCCTGCCGTCTTTTTTACTTCCTACGCGCCGTGGCTAAATCACACGGTCTGTGCACACGGCGCTTTGTGTATTGCAGGTTTGTGTCTGTCTCTCACCCACTCACTGAGTCTCCCAAGGAGATAAGATGTACGCACACCTCCAGACTGGGGATCCTTCCAAACTTTCTGAACACTTTTCACTAATCGTCGTTGATTGGCGTGCACAATGCAGTGATATGATAAATGCAGCCTTTGCCCCCCCTCGGTGAATAATAAGAACCAGTGGAGGCAGCTTTGATGGATGACAAGTCATGATTGTCTCGTGCTTTTGATGGAGACAGAATAGATATTGTTTCATGCACTTGCTATCAAAGTGGGTAAAGATGGAGATTAAACAGAGAGTTTGTGAAGGAGAGATTACAGAAATTTGTTTCATGATGAGGATGAAAAGGACGCAGAGTGCAGAATCTTTTAGCATCGTCACAGATGTACAGACTCGCTGAGGTAAAGCCTGCTTTCCTTTTTCTTGGCTCCCTTTCTTCTTTTCCCACTCCCTATAGCAGCTCTACAATTAAAGAAGCCTTTAACCCACAGCCCCGCTGCCTGTAGAAAAACTCTTTGTTCTGCTGCCACATCAACAGCAGCAGTGGTGGGAGGAACACATCTTAAATGATTTTTCAAATTAATTATTCCTTCTCCTTGACTTAATCAGCGTGGGAGATGAAGGTGTTAAGATTTGGCAGACTCGTCTTTTGGTGAAGCATTGTTCGAGTAAAAATTAGCTGAACTGTCTGTGCATCTTTTCAGGTCACACAGCAACGACTTTAATAAATGTGTAAGGAGAAACTCTGAGGTTTTAAAATGTCAAAATGCACAGCATTTATTGCAATATAATCACAAATGTATTTAGCAAAAACACAGTTCTGACAAAAATAAATAGATTTTAGACCTTGTAAAGGCTTCATACTGTCACAGTAAAGTAAAAACACAACATCCTGATTTGCCAGTGTTGTCAAAATGAATCATTTTTACAACCCAGGCGTCACACAGCTGCTCTTACAGCACAAGCTGGAATGTTAATTACACATTACTGAATAGTTGCTACAACATTCAAATAATATTTCACCCTGTTTTGCCCGATGCAACAGTACAATGTGATGACTTTCTAACAATGTGACCAAACTGCAGAACTCTAATATCACACTTAACCACAGCACGCAATACCAAGGAAATGATGATGTGACGGTTTCCTCTGTTGTGTTTGGATTCAGTCAGAGAGCTCAGAGTCTAAAAGGCACTTTAGATTTCAGGCCTCACAGCTACAACATTTCAATTAAACCATCAGTGCGGCACACTGCTGTGCATACAATAGAACTGTATGGTCCAAAACTCATTTACATATTATCCCTTCAGCACATACACAACTTAATCCAGCCAGAGAATCTGAGGTCAGAGGTTTGGCTTGAATTAGAAATACAGCCATTCAGTTCAGGTGGGATGTTTACATTTAAATTGGTTTTTACACCATATGATATACAACTATACTGACTTGAGGTAATGAAAATACATTTCGGTTTATTCTTGTGCGTTACAGATGTAACCAAACCATTAGAAACAGCTTCTGAGAACGACAAAACTCCAGAGTGAGTTGTTTTTTAAGTGAGGGTTCACTCACAGGTTGTGCCTCTAATGACACAATGAACAGATTAGTCACCATAATGTTGCTTTCCTTGTTCCACAGGCTATTTGAGACACATTTACCAGTATGCTACAAAATTATCTCATTAGAAACGTTCAGTTTTTGCAGAAAAAGATGAAATACTTAATGCCATAACAACCGACACACAGAGTCCTTCAGAAAATGATCCCTGTTTATCAGGATTATCTGTCTGTGTCTTGGACCTATATTGTTGTACACAAACTATTAAAAATACATCTTTGAGCCAAACTGTTGCACTGGTTGAGATGTTTCTTGGGAAGTTTATTTTTAGTTCCTCTGCTGGAAATATTTGCTTGTGTATCAAATGTCCCGTTGAGAAACCCGACAAACTTGCTTTAAACTTCTGTTTAGGGGCCGGTTGCAAAAAAATGCAGCACCCAGCTGGTTAAGGAAAATATAAAGCCTTTTTAAGCTATTTCCTTGTGATTTATTTTAAAGATTTATGTCCCCAGTAGGAATGAGCTTGGGGTGACACAGACATGCTGGGAAAGTCCAGTTGTTGGCTTTGGTCTTTTCATGGGAATTGTTGGCAATAAGAAAAATGTAGAATATTCCCAGCCTCTTCCTTCAATAACTTAGATAACAAAACTCCATTAAACCATCAAACAGAAGTCATTATACTGTCATAACCCTGTTTTTTAAAGTGCTCAGCTGCATCCACACCAAATCAGACATTTCAACGAAAACTGCCTGTCCGGAATGTGGGAAGTGAATTTAGGTTGCTGAAAAAGGAAAACACAGTGGCCCTGCAGTGAAAAAAAAGCAAAATCAACACAACCTTTTTGTTCAAACTGATAAACTGTTAATATAGAATCTGCATTCTTTTTTTATATATGTTTTATAACGAATCCCAAGTTTTTGGGAATTGGGGTTATAGTGATACCAACCAAGAGCAATGCATCATAATTTCTATGTAACCAATGTAACTGTGAGCCAAGAAGCGCAGCTTATTATGACTCATATTGACGTTTTTAATAAGGCAGCGACCTCTAGTTGCCATAGTAATTATGACGGGAGTATAAAGGGAAGTGGGGTTATAAAGATCGATAACGTCCGTATTGGGCGGGAGAAGGTGCTGGTTTATGTGTCAAACACACTTTAACGTGTTTCCCCTGTGAAACCAAAAGCCAACAGATATTTTAAGATGACTTGCAAATTATTTTCCATATGTAAATATATTATGATCTGTCACCTACGCAGTTACAGACAGAAATAGTTATTTTGATTTTTATTCATAAACTTAACTCGGTAGTGTTGCTGCCTAAACTTAACAGCCACTGTGCAACCATTTAATAACATTAGATCAGTTGTTTGGTGTGTATGCAGCTGTTACCCCAAAGAAAGATCTCAAATCCACACACCTTTAGCACGGTAAAGCACCCTAATTGTCTGTGAAGGTGAAGACCTTCACTGGCTGAGAGGCTTGTTGGCGGTTGGCTGGATGTTGTTGGTGGTGTTGGCGTTGTTGTCGCTCCTCCCCGTGTTGTTCTCCATCCTGAGGGAGGAGGAGTTGAGTGGACTCCTCTTGAGGACTTTGTTAGCCAGCAGGTTGCAGGTCTTCCTGTACTGGTGGCGCAGCAGCGAGTAGACAAACGGGTCGCTGGCTGCCTTGCTGTAGGCCAAACATTTGGACAGCACGCCCCAGTGAGGACTGATGGGCCAGGGGGAGAAGAGCTCTACAATTCTACCTCAAATAAAGACAAACGAGAGAGAAAAAGTCACACAGCATCCATTAGCAGAATGCAAGCCAATCTTTAGATCAGTGTAATTGGAGTGGAAGTCATCGAAAGGAAACGAGCCTCCTCCAGTGCTGTAACATTGTGAAAATGTCAACATTTCACTTCACTGAAATGTCACCTCTGTGTTGGGGAATTCAAACGGATGGGTGTCAGTTTTTTCAGCTTCTGGACTACTTGCTTGTTAAAATCCTGTAATAAATCCAATGCCTGACATGTCTTTTGTCCAAATAAAATTAAACACAAAGTGAAAACCAACAGGAGCCTTGTTTTGTCGTTAATCCGTCTTCTTAATTGGCGTGATCTCCTTAAAGTCTAACGAGTCTCAGCACCACACAGCTCCTGGTGTGCTTCTTTTCTATTTCCATACCACAATTCTAACAGCTTCTGACAGGTTGCCACCACTAATACTGGGGCTAATACTAATGAGAGCCAGTGATACCATCACTGACTCATGTGCTATCGCCCTCTCTCTCTGCCTCTCTCCCTTTAATCTCCCCAGTCGCCGAGGCTCGCTGACAAGGACTAAAAATGTGTGTAGAACCAATAAGCCCAAAGATTATGAAAAGGAGGCAGCTAAATATGTTTACAATGTTACCAGATAACAACAGAGTATTAAAAATAATTATCTCCATCAGCATTCAGACAATAAGATGAGTATAAGCACATTAGGAGTAACTGAAATCTGTAATCTGTCAAATAAAATAAAAAAGTCCTGGGAGAGTTGCTCTACTTATAAAAAGGTTCTTCTCAACTTCTGAGAAAAAGAAAAATGTGCAGAATTCAACTGTCATCCAGTCTCCTTGACGCTGTATGTTAAGCTTTTGTTTTCATCTTGTGATTCATATAAGAGAAGAGAAATTTCATGCACACTGCCCTTTTACTTGTGATGAACCTGATGAAGGTCTAAGGACCAAAACATCGGATTTAATAAAGTTTATTTCAAGTTAAAGAACAATGTGCAGGAATATTATCTTCTGAACATTTCCCAAAAAACCTTGTGATTCAAAAGACAGAAGAAAGGAGGAACCCTTACATGTTTTGATGGTACAGTGCATGTCATTAAAAACCTCTCACACAGATAAAACGTATACAATGCTTTAAATCCCTGCTCACCTTGTGATGACATAAGGGGTGAAGCACACCACAAATGTGCCGATGAACGTGCTGATCTTCTTGGTGGCCCTCTGCCTCCTCCGCTTCTGCTCATCCAAGCATTTCTGTCGCACACTGCCAAAGCACACACAAACCATTATCTACCCAGGAGGCATGATCAGAGACATGCAGACATAATGAAGCTGTCCACAGAGAAAACATGTGGGACGGACGTGAAGACAGCAGCGAACTGTGCCCTGTTATCTGTGAGGATTATGTTGGTCAAAGTTTAATTGTTTGACTGAATCAGGATGGACAGAAAATGATAAAAATGAGAAAGATTTGACCTTAATGAGACGTGATAATACTGACACTGACTGCAGGCAGGCTGGACACAGTTCAGTCTTTCTCACGAAGCCCTTTATATTCGTGTCTAGAGGGATGCTCCAGAAAGTTTGCATACATGCTGCATTTTATAAGAGTTTGAAGTATTTTTTGTGAGCATAGGAATGCAAATAATTACGCAAACAACTACTTTGAACAGAGATTAATTGGACAAATTGCTCAATTTGTCTAACAAACTGTCCAAAATACAAAAAGATATAAATTTAATACAGCTAGAAAATGATAAAAATCCTTGATATGGAGTCAGAACAAAAATATTTTTAATAAATAATAATAATTAATAAATTATCATGTTTTTTTCTGTACACAAACTAGTCTAATTAGCATTGTTTGAAAGGCAAATAATTCCACATCATTTCCTGTTTTATATGAACACATAGACACATAGAGAAGGTCTTGACCTTCATCTAAAATGCTTCACATACTGGACAACATGGCAGAGAACCAATAGATATGGACACATGCATTAAAAGGACAAATGGATTAGACTACATGCATGTCTGAGGGTTGTTTACCTGGGGTGAATATCCACGAGCAGCACCAAGGTCTGCATAGTGATCACGTCGATGCGCTTGCAGTGAAACCTTGCAACTTTCAGCACTTTCAGGTACGTTACACACAGCACGATCAGCGTGAGGAGGAACGTGAGGGAGTGCAGAGCCACGGTGAACACGAGGAACTGCGTCCCGGCTCCGTTCGCCCTGACATTGCAGAGAGTGCACGATGCGTAAAGGTGATGGTAGCCGACCCAGGAGCGGCAGGTGGCCACCGTGGAGAAGCAAAGCGAGTGTATCCACGTGTACGCCAGCGCGATCACAGCATCCCGGTGCCGTATTCTTGAGTGGTAGCTCAGGGGAAACACCACCGCCACCCATCTATCGATGCTGAGAGCTGCCATGCTGAGCATGGAGTTAGTGGTGAGGAAAGTGTCGAGGAAACCCACGATTTGGCAGAAGCCGCTGCCTCCGGGGTGCCCCGTGGTGATGAGCCCGACCAGAGTTAATGGCATGTTGGACACGCTTAACAACAGGTTGCAAAACGTCAAGTTAAGGATAAACAGACCGGGAACCTGTTTGCGGATCTCCGGGTTGTACAGAAAGCAGATCAGCACCACCACGTTGGACAGCAGCGACACGATAATAATCCCCAAAACCACAACGGAAGCAACTATGTCCGCTGCGTCCATGGTGCTTCCTCGGAAATATCCGCACTTTTGATGAGTGCATCCACAGTCCTGATGCGAGCTGTCATCGTGAGTTGCAGTCACAACACATACGAGTCCAATACATTGTCATGCTTACCGTCCCCAGGCTCCTAAATGTCTTCAATCCCTCCAGTGGCGTCCACGATTAAGTCGCAGGGAATTCATAGAGAGGAAACGCTCACCTCACAAAAAAGAGGAAGTCTGGAAGTCAGTGTCATGAGAATGGGGTCACAGCAGGAGGCTTTTTTCCTCTCGAGGGGCGCTGCGGTAGTTTCAAGCCCCCGTGTTGCCTCTGGTCTCACAGCTCTGGGTTTCCCGGCTGCGCAATTGCGCATTGACACAATGTCAGCTTTGAAAAGGACACGAAAGTACTTTAAGCTCTCTGTCTTCTGTTGCTACTTATATCGTCTTCTCTGTCACAGTCTGAAGCACGTTGGTGCACCCTTGTTCAAAAATAGCTTTTGGGTGCAAAAAATAGAAGCACGACGCACGATTGCGTGGCTGGTGGTAAGGCTGATGTCACGAGCATCACGTTGAACACAGCAGTTTTTGGTAACGAGGTGATTGGTGCAATTAATACATATTTGGGTCAAGTTCAGTATGAAAATCACACTGTGTACTTTCTTTTTTAAAAGTCATTGTCTGATGAGATAGAATCACCATCGTCACTTTATACAATTACATTTTCCAGCAGCACTTACAGTTGAATCCTGAAATAATTAAACAGAACATATATACACAGGGCTCATCAGTGCAGCGTTAAAATCCGTTTATATCCCTTTAAATGGCCGCAGTGTAGCTGGACATCCACATTATTAGTCCACAGTGCAGTACTCCACAGCAATACTGTGTGTTTGCAGTCTCCAGCCTTTGGTTTCTGGCCCATGACCTAAAAAACATGCTGATGCTTGTGTGTGTGTGTGTATGTTTGTTTTGTCAGCAGTGTTTGAGCCAGAGGAACCGGCCATAATGACCAACACTGCAGGAGTGCACACAAGGATAAAGGTCAGGAGACCAGGGGTCATAAGGTAAAAAATACAAAAGTTTTCAATAAAAGTCCTGTATTAAAAATCTAACATAACATGCAGAACAGTAAGTATTATTATTATTATCAGCTAAATGTGCTCATGCAGAAAAATAGCCCCTGCAAAACAAAGCCCCACCTGCTGGCAGCTGGTGAAGTTTTAACTTTTAACCAGTGAATCACTGAAAAAAAATATTAAAACATTTCTTTATATTAAAAAAAAAGAAGACACTTTGAAATCACGTATGAATATGTGTGCATGTTGCATCAAATTAGAATCACTGGCTTGCATAACATTATTGTTGCAAGAAAAAAATACATTTTCAAAAAAATTATGGAAATAAACATTTGGAGTAGTTTGTCCTGTCCAGTGTAATGATACAGTTTTGAGTTGCTGGGTGACATTAAATGAAAGCTATTAATAAAACATAATTATTTTCTCTTTTAGTGTATTCGCATAATAATTTTCTCTAATCCATGCTCGTCAGCAGAAGGTGTTAAAACACATCTGTTAAACAGAAACACTGATGGTAATTATGGCCTCATGTTTTTTAAGTACTTTGACAGGTGTTAATGTGTCTCCGGGCGGATTTTCTCACCGCAATAGC
>CAFUXE010000365.1:489051-499586 GCA_903364295.1 Serranus cabrilla | reverse complement strand
AGAGAGAAAGGCTTTTCACTTCAGCCGTTTCCTCATAGTGGAGGAACAGACGGTGAAACTACATTGGATTTTATTTTAATACAGCATCAAGTCTCTGCAGTGCTCCACTAAATAGGATAAAGTTCTGATTCATTTTCCTTCAGACTTTGAGTTAATGAGGTGAAAGGCTGCAGCTTTACAAAGACATCCTGCAAAGGTTTCTGCAGACACCTGTACGTTTTTACAGCAGATGTATTTCTACCTTAGACCAATAAATCGTTGTAATTTATATATTCTAAAAGCATTCTTGTTTTATACTGAAAAAAATATGTAATCTAGAGATAGTTTCAAGGCTCCAATAACATTTAGAGACTAAATTTCCAGTCATGGAAACACCTTGAAATTAATTAAAAAGACCAGATATCCTGGACAGTTGAATTGTATTTTAGCTTCACTCTTGCCTACATAGGTGTGTATTTTGTCTGAAACTCGCCTGTTTGTAGTATTAGCTTTGGGGTAAAACACTTGAAATGGGAAAAATGATTCCTTTTCATTTTGGCTCCCATGTCAGTCAATTTCACACTTATTTAACTAACCAGACATGGAGTGGAATGGACTTGCAGCAATCATTTTGGCATGAAGTCGTTTTTTCTGGAGCCATGAGCTGAATTCTCAGTAGCCCAGTGGAAAGTAGCCAGCTAGCTAGCTGACTGATGTTATGCTGGTGGGTTTTCATTCGGTTCCATTGGGGTGAAATACTGAAATGAGGTTAATAGGCCTACTGTGTGACTGCCTGACACGGAGGCAGTGGAGGGAGAGAGTGTGGCAGCCAGCATCATCAACAGAACGTCGCACATGTTATCTGGAAACTGGAGTTTTGCTATTAATCATTTTGACTTAAAATTACTTTGAGGACATATTCTGATGTCAGTTAGCTAAAATTTGAGTTCAGTCGTCTGCCAGAGACACACTCGAGTGAGCTTAATGTGTGACAACATTGCTGCCTTGAGACACTTTCTAACCATCTGAAAGATGATCGAATACTATGATGATGTAATTTTATTATCCTATTTTTTTCCAATATATTGCTACGTTCTTTCATTTGAGACTAGAATTGGGTGTAACTTGGATAAAAGTAGGTGTAGCTGTATCTGTGCAGTTCATGAACTGCACTGTTCTGAGCTGCACCGTAGATAAATTGATTACCATAACGTGTCTCTTAACCTATTAAGTTAAATTAAAAACTATTGGGGCATTTTTACCTAATGATGCCATATAATCCTGCCTCTCAAAGCTTTAACTTTACATTTTCTTGCAGGTTTAAAAGCCCCTGGACCCCTACAGAGGTTAAAATGTCATGTTGGCTATATTTTCATATTGCAGGGGAAAAATATGACATTGACATGTGGAAAACAGGATATTGCACTGTATTTTTCTCAATAGTGTGCAGCTCTAGTTTACTTGCACAGCTGCAGGAACAGAATTTATTTCCATGCATATTGGCACTGAAACAAAGCTCACGGTTATTTAGATCATCAGTGTAGCTTTAGGTCTGGTTATTCAAGTTAATTATGATGAAAACTCCAATTTGAGCATGACAGCTGACTTCAAAGTCGTACAGTTTGTATCTTTATCTGCGTTTTTCTCCCTCTGACTGTATCGCTCTCCTCCACCTGTAAAACAAGCGGCCTGTGAGCCCTCTCGTTAGATGCACAGCCACTTTTATCTTGAATTTACAGTAGATCTAAAGGCGGCGGTTTTTCCGTTGGCTGAACCTCAAATGGCTGCTTGTATCTTGGCTGTACATAAATTCTCGCAGCAATTCCAGGCTCAGTTAATCACGCTCGCCCATCTGCTTTGATGTCCTTTCTCTGGTAATGAGTGTGACATCGCTGTACACAAGCATGACAGCATGCAGCTCCCGGTAGTTTTTTTTTTTTTAAACGAAGCGGGGAATCTTAATGAGAGATCATGATGCTACGTGTCAGGACCTTCACACTGCGATTAGCCCTTAAATGTGTGCGTTTGTGATGTGTGTTCCTGAAGCTGACAGATTATATTACATTATTATCTTTAGATCTGTGTGTGTCACTAACCTGCAGTAATTGTGGGGGTTAGTTTCTACAAGGACAGAAATCTTAAAAATGTCTTCCATAGCAGATATCTGTCAGCTTTTGGTTATAAAAAGGAAGAAGTCTGTTCATAAAACATCCTATAAAGCATGTCACAGGCTACAGTATACATACAGTATGTGATGCAGAGCCGTTCTAGCAGTCGATGACTCGTGCCTGTGGCTGCATGAACACACGCCTGGCTGCAGCCCCAACTGGCTCATGCACAATTTCAGAGGCTGTCTTCTCGTATTATTCTTTGTTTGTTTGGTGCTTAGACAGCCGTCTCACTTTTGTGGAACAAGCTTCACATCCACATCCACGGCCGAGCTGTTTGTCCATGTCATGATTCATGCTTTCATACGCTGAACCGGTGACTCAGAGGAGCAACGGCGAAATCATGAGCGTGCAAGTGTGTTTGTGCATATTAATCTCTTGAGGGGATGTTTTGTTGAAGCACACAGTCTGTAATTGCAGCTTATCTGACTAAAAATACATCAAAGTCTCCACTATGGGGCCTTTTTTGTAGCATATACATAATTATATTATACTGGTACGCATAGTTATGTTATTTTTTCTACTCTAAAGAAAAAATGCCTTTTGAAATAGTTCTGGAAAATACTCTTTTACTCTTATGTAGCTGATCCAAGCCTAATCTTTTCTGTCTTCCATGCTCCTCCTCAGTTATTATGTTCGTGTAGCATTGTTCATTTCACACTTGTTACATAAATAAAACACCTCTGGGGTGTGGGACTGACAGATTTCTTCTGAGTCTCAGATTAATATAACAACCTCTCCATCCGTGGCTGAGCCGGCTGCCCTCCAGACAGGAGGTGAGATCTCTGATTACAAGGTGTCATTTAGTTAATGTGCTCCACTCACTTCAGGTCAGCACAAACATCACAGGGCTGTTAAGTGACTTGTAGCGGTTACCTGTCAAGTTCTTTTTCATTTGTTCATTTTCAGTTTCTTCTAGCAAAGAAAAAAAAGGTGTGAGAGGCAAATATTCTGTGTTGCAGCAGTGTTTTGGCTTGGTTCCACTGCTGAGAAAGAATTGTTTGTGCTCTAAAGTTGTGGAATTAAAGTTTTAAGTGTTCTCATGTGAGACGTAAAGGGATGGAAGAAAGAGTTTGTTTTTTTTAAAGTGGTCGTTTGAAGTACTGATACATAGTCAGAAGTCAAACTGCGCTTCCACAAAACGAGTCCACCATCATTTCACCTTAGGACATTACGTGTCCATACGTGTACAGTAAGCAACAGCAGCAGCGAGTGCATTTAAAACGATGGTGAAAGAACTACCTGTCGTGCTGTTTGTCACTGTAGAGTTTCTACATACTCAAGAAAAGTTGTTCTGCATTTCGCTTAACATGATTTGTTTGCGGACAGATTCAAGTGAGAGACGTGTTTCTGATGATATGGTAAATGGACTGCACTTATATAGCGCTTTTCTAGTCTTTGTGACCACTCAAAGCACTTTTACACTACAGACTACGCTCATTCACCCTTTCACACACATTCAAACTGCAGGCCGAGGCTACCCTACAAGGTGCCACCTGCCACCATCAGGAATACAATCAAACACCGATGAACGCAGCATCAGGAGCAGTTTGGGGTTCAGTATCTCACCCACAGATACTTCAACATGTAGGCCGCCATAGTCAGGGATCGAACCACCGACCGCTCTACCAACTGAGCCACTTTCTTTTGTTACTACCTGAGTTTTGGATGCAGAAATAATGTTTGCCATGTATTTTCTGTCTTGCCAGCTCCGCCAGTTCACATTGATCCCGCCGCCAACAATCTCACCAATTTAACGCCTCTGTTACTACCTCCAAAGGCAGTTCAGAGCTGGGATTACTTGGTCCTCCCTTTCTGCCTCTCGGACGTTCAGGTTGAAGGCGAAACGTCACAGAGGCGTAAATATTGCAGCTTGAAACGGCCGTCTGAAAGGGGTCACTGACCCCAGAGTACTCACATAGAAGCTAAGCAACGTGCTGCTGTGGACACGGGCAGCAGCAAAACATGTTTTAGCCACCTAAAAATGGCCAAACTTCATAAAAATCTTTAGTTTAAGTGTATGCCATAGTGTAATATTTTACACCATTATTTATTTATTTATACCATGCTCTCACACAGGCTTTACAAACAGAGAACCGAAAGCTGTTATTTATGCCCCCAAAGCCACCAGACAAACAGTGATTTTACCTTGTCGAACACAGGAGTCGGTGGCCTACCACTGTTTGAAGTGTGTTAAAGTGTTTGTGAAAGTGTGTAAGGTGTGAAAGGATTCACCAAAATGATTACAATAACAACTGATCAGGAGAGCAGTACACCAGCAACTCCATTTTTCTACAAGGTCAAACTTCTGATTCTGCCAAACGAGTCTGTTGGATATAACGGCTTCAGTGAAAATGGTCTAAATATAACACACACTCACTTGATATTGACATTTCAGCAGTACATCACTGTGGGCGCGCCAACCGCCATCTGCTGTAGGTAATATACAGACTATGGATAAATACCTATGCAACCCCTCTTCAAAAAAATCCACACTATCCCTTTAAGTGGGGAAAGAGGAGTCCTTTTCCTGGAACCTCATGCAGCATCTTTCAGAGAGGTGCAGCTGTTATTTTGACAGAAAGAAATGAAAGGAAATGAAAATGTAAAACCTTGATAATGATTCAGTCCAGACTGAGGCTCAGAAGGTCAGTCAGTACATCACAACCCGGTGTCTCTCTTCCCTCTAACCATTAAAGCTTACAGACAGGTTTTAACCCACCATTATAAAGCGTAAGAGCAGTTTTGGGTCTTATCTAAGCTGAATAAATGTAAAAACAATGTGGAGAGCATCAAAACGAACTAAATTAATTTCCTTCTTTAACAAGTTTTGTCTTGTTGGATCTTGTTTATTTATAATCTGCCACAGCTTTTCCAAATGTATGTATACAGAAGTGCTAAAAACAGTGGTCCAAAATGTATATTTTAATTTTTTAAAAAGTATTTTTGCGGGAGGACCCATGATGAAGGAATCATGAGACTGAATGTGACTGAATGTTGCTGCTTCCTTGACTCCTCTCACCTCACTGAAAAGGTCTGTTCACGCCCTCTGCATGATGTGTGGAGAAGTTACTGCACTCCTCTGTGGGGAATGATGAAAGTGGAACCTACCCTCGTCTGCGCTGAGATAAAAAGCCGCTGTTGTCATACAGCAGTGGCACCAATCATTACGCCCGCGCGGTCTGGGGAGTGGGCGGATGGATCTCTGTGTCCCTGCTCCTCCCTGACAGTCGGGACTGCTGCTGCTGCAAACCATCACACTCACACAGCTGTGAGCTCAGCTGATGCCAGGGGGAAGAGCTTTCAATGATGTTGACACCTTTGAAGAAAAAAATAATTAAAAATCAACATTTCATATAACAGACAGAGGCCAACATTATTGAAATATTAGACTTTGACTGTAACAAATGCACGTGTCATGTCTTTTTAACCTTTGTAAACTGTTCAGCTTCAGACTTTTGATACAGTGCTTCCCTCTAGTGGATGGAAAAACTAAGTGCTTTAATAAATGATCTATATAATTATTACAAATACATTATTAAAACATTATTTTATTGTCAGATTGAGGGAGTGGGTAAATATTTCATTCAATTATACCCATTATTTATTTTAGTCACACTTAATAATTGTTGTTATATTGGTTAAACGGATTTCCACTTGTGATCATTTTCCACCAGGATTCCCAAAAAGTTCATACAGGTTCTAAAATGTAATGTAATGTAGTGTGATAATGTGATTATTGTTTTTGTCATATATTAAAAACTTAAGACACTTTATTTAATGTACAAGCAAAAACACTTTTGAAACTTTTGTTTTTTTTCATCTATATCTTTTATAACATCACTTAAAACGTGAAATTAGGAGAAAAATGGAAAACATATAGGTATATTTTTGAAATAAGGATGACATAATGGGCATGATTACACTCATTGGACAGTACATTCAGCAAGACAGTGTAAATAATATAGGAACAAAGAAAAGGAGAAAGAAAAAATAATTTACAGGTATGCAATACAGATTTATATAATTCCTAACAACAATAACAATGATAAATTCAGAATAATTGCATTGATCTTAGTGTTAATTATTCTGATGGACTCAAAAAATACTTTATAAATCCTGAAAACTTCAAATAAAGGTTGAGATTTTGAAACTTTGAACAGTCAGTTAAACAGACAGGAAGTGACGGGGGGAATCTATTTGCTGGAGCACCTCTGGTCCTCCTGGCGTCATGTCCTGCTCTGACCAGAGGAGGGCGCTCTCTGCTCTCTGAACTCTCTGACAGCTGAACCTGGTGGAGGTGATCCTGCGCTGTGCTGTCGGGGCTGTCAGCACTCATTAGTGCTGTCTCATTAAAGTGATGTCAGTGGCGGTCCATTAGCAGTCCGACGAACAGCTGCCCTGCCTCGGGGCCGAGTCAGCCGCTGAACTTTGGTCAGGAGGGTCTGCAGGTTAACCGGCTATAAGCAGGAGCAGAGAACTGACTCTTTGTTTTTTCTTCAAAACTGTTCAGTAGGCTGCTTTGATTTGACATCTTTGATAAAACTTAAGTGTTATAAACATAAAATATATCAGGGGTCAGATTTTATTGATTAAGTGAAGAGCAGAATACACATTTTCTTCTTAACTGCAACATAAAGTTAAAGGTTTTTTGTCACATGAACAACAATTATACGGAAGCAGCAATGAAAATCTTGAGTCTCTTTAAAAATGCTAATAAATCATATCTTTGACGAAAAACCAAGATCACACAAGACTGGAGTTACCATGTACATCAGTTGTTCCTAATAACTACATACTATTGTTTTCTGTTCCTGTTTTAATTTTTGATTTTTAAAGATATTCATGTATTTAGGGACCCCAGTCAAATACACCAAATTTTGCCTCTGCAGTTTTGTTGGACACGATACAAATGAATGGATAAAATGTTTGCAACAGGATACTGAAGTTAAGGTTTTTAAACAGTTACCTCTCTGTGCCATGTGGGGGCACCAGTGTGTGACGTTGCCTCATTCGGCTTTGACATCTAGTTTAAGTAAAAAATGTAAAGTAAAATTGTTTTGAAAAGAATGTTGATTATGTTTCTAGTTCCTGATTTCACGAGTTCGAAGCCTGACAGTATATGTGCTTTTAACAAACGCCTCTCAAATGACACAGAAAACATTTAATCTGCTCAAACACTGAAGGCCAAGCACACTTTACCATCGTCCCCTTCCTCTCCCTCAGCTCCTTGTGACCCGACACATGCTACACCTCAGACAGCCACTCAGCTAGACCAGGATCTGAATGGTATTTGGGGTCAAAACCACGATATCCCCCATTTGCCTCCCTCCATTAAAGGCCTATTTAGCGTACCGCCGATGGCAGTAAAGAGATAGCTGGGCTTTTATACCTTCTGACTGGATATATTAGCAGGTAATGTCCTTAAAGAGGATTAGCGGATGGAGAGAGAGGGAAGGAGAAAGAGAAGGAGAGTGGCTGAAAGCGCCGTGGGGATGGCATGGCAGTAAATAGGGAGGTGATAGCAGGGAGGACAGGGGAGCTTATGCTGCCTTGTGCTGCCTCTGGCTGTGGCTGGGGATTAGCAGTATTGTGGATTCTCTGGTATCCTGAAGCATGTTGCTGTTTGTTTGCATATGAAAATACATGTTAAAAAGTAAACCTGCATATGAACAATGAAGAAACTGTTTGTCCCATAATATTGTCCTCTCGTTTAAGCACACACAATTAGGCAAATCAGCCGTAAAGGTCATTAAGTGCGTAATGGTTAACGCTGCTGCTCTCATGGTTAACTTTTCCTTCTGATGTCATGAAGTCAGTCGGTTAAGAATGTGCCGCAGGTCGAGGTCAAGAGTCCCAACAAACCAAACAAATCATCTTGTTTACTGTTTGGAAATTAACCTGCTTTCTACTTCATTCTTAAACAAGCATTGCAACTTAAAGGGTGCCTGGAAGCAAGTTAATGCATGTGTGTGCATATGTATATAAGATACTATGAGGTAAGAGGACTAGAGATGAAGCAAGGAACGGAGAGTAAAGACAGTAAAACATAAAGGCACATTGATACTCAGCTCCTTAATGTAAACATATCCTGTTGTTGAGTTTGGAACTCTTTCTACATATTCACTTTAGCTGTTTTTTGCAGGGGTTACAACTGGCGGTAATTCAAAATGAATCAATGTACGATTGTACGTTAGCAAGCTAGACAGCTGTTAAAAGTCAGCCACGTAAGGATATTCACGATCATCCTCATATCGCATCCTCCCATCCTTAGTTGTAGCATGAAGCTTTAAGTGGAAAGGAAGAATGTGGAGGTTGGAGTGAAGGATGGAAGTGCATCATGTCTATCTAACCATATTTATTTGCCATAACAATAATCAGTCTCTCACTGAGAATTTAAAAAACGTGGCATTGGCTATAGAAAACTAAATGTCTGCGGTACTGACGCTCTTATCAGACGACGATGAAGTTGAATCTTTGATGATGAAAGTTTGCCGAACACAATGCTGTATTTAAAGTGAGTTCAAGCGATATTCCTGGTTCCCCTTAAGACCTTTCAGATGACAAACACTTCTGAATGAGCTTCTCAGTCTAATCTGCTCCTCCCCACCTCCACCCTTCTACCTGCCATATGACTAAAGCCCCGGACCCGAGGCCTCGGCTCGGCCCGGCTAAGCTGTTGTGGGGGGATTTGATCATGCATAGATGACATTGAGTTAGAATGGGTCACTGCGGATTCTGCTTTAGCCACAGTCTGCTGGAAAGGAGTCAAGTGGAGGGCAAGCACCTGGGCTAGCTGACCTTTCACTGCCGAGAGGAAAGAGAGAGGGATCAGGAGGGGAGGCTGCAGAAACCCAGTTTGTCGGGAGTCGGTTTCAGAGTTTCAGGGATGAGTAAGTAAAGCATGTAGCATTGCATGAAATCCTGTCATCAAAACCGGAATGGTATCATCCCTAATCACTCCCCGTCCATTTCCTTATCTACTTAAACGTCTCTCTGTGTGTCACACATTAATACTTCCTCGTGCTCGCTCAAGTTTCCAATTCTTGAAAAAGTGTGAGACTGTACTCTCTCCAGGGGAGGTATTTGCTAAATCTTGTCCGTGCCAAGACATCCCTGTGACCATCTCTGCTCTCAGCAGCAGCGAGGACATGAAAGGAGCATTGTGTGCTGCTTCACGCTCCATGGCCAATTGACTTCTCTTCCCATTAATCAAATGCGCTGTTTACCTAATCTTTCATAGCATTTCAAAACCATTAAAACCAAGAGGATTATCCTAGTATTTCTGACGGTGTTCCTTTACCTCAGGTACAGGTGCCTCAATAACTCTCCCCCTCTTTTTTTCCCGCTTTCTCCTCCATCCTTCCCTCTCTTCCGTCTTTTCCCAGTTATCACTTTCTTTTTCCTATTTTCACTTTCTCTCCCTTTCTCAACTTTCCAAGGATTACTCTCTGCATGATCTAAAGTACAACCTCTCCATCTTACAGATAGACAACTCCACCCCCGTCCCTGGATAAATAAAGTATTATTGTCCGATTAAAGCAGATTAAGCAGATGGAAAGGGGGTCAATCTGAAATTGGGTTTAATTCTGCACTTATCTGAATTCTTGACTGCTTCCATAGTGTACACTTTTGTGTCTTTGAGCAGGAAGTCGGTGTGGGTTAGAGAGGCTACATTTCGGAGAGTGTATCTCACTGTAGAGCTAAAAGAGGAAATTGTGAATTGAATTGCACTTAAAACCCCTCTTTGTAAAACTAGACGAAGCGCAAAGCAAACTCACATGCCAGAGCCGTTGGCCAGGATCTGCAGGTAGGTGTGGAGGTTATAGCCAAGCGTCACTGCCGCTTGTTTTGCCCTGAAGCTGTGGGAGCGTGCTTTTACTCGCTTTCACCAGCAGACGACCAACTGAGGTCACATCTTTGGAGGTCAAAAACAGCCAATTTATGGAAATCTGGATTTTTACCCAAACAAAATATTATGGTGTATGTGGGGGTGGGGAATTTGTAAGTATGCAGCTATTTTACTGTCCGAGGAATGTAGTCCGTGCTGGACACATTTGCAAACTATTACATTACGTCAAATGCAAATGTTTAGTGCCAATGCAGGAAGTAGTGTGTTCTTTTTAGAAAGGTGGAAAGTAACAATATGGGGTGTTAGGGCTGCAACTAATACACCTACTATTTTGTGACGCCCTCAAATCGTTGGTTTTATCCAACCGGCAGTCCAAAAATCCAAGAATATTTTGTTTATTGTCATGTATTACAAAGAAAAGCATCAAATTCTCACATTTTAGAAGGATAAAACCAGCAGTTATTGGCTTTCATTTCCTGTCTTTGAATAATCCAATAACGAATCATTGCAGCACTAGTGTGCGCACGTTTAACTTT
>CAFUXE010000365.1:442008-473239 GCA_903364295.1 Serranus cabrilla | reverse complement strand
GTAAATAGAAGCAATCTAATTTTTATTGTCATTGCCAGCTCACTCAATTTCAGAGTATCGGAAGACAAATATTCATATTAGCCTTTTTTGAGCTTGAGCTTTTTGCAATTATATACCACAATTAATCCAAATACAAAAAATATTGAGCTAATGTTGCCACTGAAGTGTAAAAATGTCATAAACTGATATGATATCTTAAATTAAACTTAAATTGTTTGTTTCACTGTTATTTTGCAGAACAGAGCAGATGAGCTGCAGAGTACGAGAGAAGTTGAACTCATGACTGACCTCTCTGCTTGAATGTAAGTTTCCTCTCCTTTGCTGTTGTATTTCTCTCTCTTTCTCTTTCTCTTTATATATATATATATATTTTTTTCTGTTAAAACTGCAGCACAAATTGAGAAACAAGCCTGCACACTGCAACAGAGACGAATGCAAAATCAACACAAAACACAGCCATTGTACGCGCTAATAGAAGCCACATGACGGTGATATTAGATTCAAGTTTCTATTCATTGGCTGAGAGTAGCAGGTGTGTGTTTCATTACCCAGCAAAGAAAACACGACTCCAGTGTGGGCTTCTTAATGTAGGGGCTTGACCAACTAATGAAAGCAGACAAAGAGAGCGATCTAGAGGCAGCGCCCACTCTGTGTCCACTTAGCACCAAGCTGGAACCTTTGCCAATTAGGACCTGTTTGTTTGATGTGACAATTAACAAGGAGGTGCTTGGTCATTAATCCCAATATGGTTTTACTCTGCTCACTATTACCATGCCCACCTTTGTTATATGTAAGGGAACAGCCAGAAAATGAACAGATGCAATTTTCCATTAGTTTGCCTCGTGTTCGATTCAGTTTGTGTGACTGTTTAGAATATTTGTTTTGAATTGTTTACTTCCTGAAAATGAGCGAATAAGTTGTTTAATTGAATATGAGCCCTGCACAAATGTGTAAATAAACCTGTTGGAAGTCACAAATAACAATTCAAACTCATAAGTTGCTGATAAGTTTCTTGATATTTACTTGCAGACTCATAAGCATTGTTTTCAATTACTGGCACAATGACTGTAGATATGTGTCCAGGTTATACAGAACTCATTTGCATGACAAAATACCTTTGTAACCTCAGAATGAGGACCACATGTAAATGCTAACTGATGCAGCGTGTGCCACAACAAAAGATCACTGAGAGACGTCCCGTCTCTGCATTTAAATTTCACTATGATTTACCTAAGCTTCTCTAAGGAAGTTAATCATTCCAAAACACATTGTTGCACATTTACAGTAAGTCCTTGGTGGGGCTTTGTTGTTTCGCAGCGTCCCTTTCCATGTGTGTGACCACAGCGCTTTGCATCTTACTCAGCTCCACCAAACAAATGGAGCTTGTATATGCAAAGCGTATGGCTTTTCAAAGATAGAACTTCATACAAACAAAGACATCGTGCATGTTCCTCAATATCACCACTGCTCTTTGTAATCTGATTCTTGAATAGTTCGACAGACTGATGAAATGTGTTTGCAAAGAGCAACAGCATTAAAGGGATATTTCATTCTAAAATGAAAAATACTTGTGCATATTTTCTTACCTGTAGTTCTATTTATCAGTCTTCCTTTTTTACTTAGAAATTTGGAGATATCCTTTTCATGCAGGAACTATTTTTTGCTAGTGTTCTTTCTACACAAACCTGCTCACAACAAGGTCTGTAGATCATCTTAACTAACCAGGTCATGATTTCTGGAAACTCTTTAGATGATAAAGGTGTAAAAATGTAATAAACTTCTAAAAAATCTTAAACTCAAATTGTTTGTTTCCTCATACAGCTGCAGGCCAGGGCGGATGAGCTGCAGATTACGAGAGGAGTTGAACTCAGCGCTGACCTCTCTGCTTGAATGTAAGTTTCTTCCCCTTTGCTGCTTTATTTCTCTCTATATAGGGAGAGGTGCTGCTGCTTCCTGCTTAACACAGATGCCCAACACCTGCTCCATCACATGCAGCAGTCACAGCAGACCTGGGCATGTTACAGTTTTTATCAACAGAGAAGCAAAAGTTAACAAACAAGCTAAATTTCACTGCAGGTGTAAAAAGGTGATATCTTAAGTTGTTGCAGGTATTTTGCATGTATTCTCTGTTAAAACATTTCAGTAGAAGGAAAGGTGGCTCATGCTGTGGCAGTGCCTGAGCACTAGGTGGTGCCCCATCTCTTCACCAAGACAAAACCACATGGTGGTACTCTCAAACCCCACACTAAACCTGTAATGAGTGAGCTGTGCATGCGAGCAGAGTGATGAAGCTTTAGCCATGAGTGACAGAATATCAAGTAACCAACACTAATAGATGTTTTTTGATTGATTTGTCGGCTTATATTTTCAGACAAAGTAATCAGTACAATGGGTAACTTATGGGTTAATAATATAAGATAGAAGTATTTGTGATATGAGCAAAGACTCCCGCGCAAAAATAGGTGCAGATATACTAACACACACTTTTATATCGCTTCAGTACGCACACACGAACACATTTAAGTACATACAGCTCTTTCTCCCCCAACCGTCTCCCTCAATAACTCATAATAATGTGATCTGAGAAGAGAAAACTAGTGGTGGTTGATTAAAAGGGATTCAGGTGATGAAGGCTCCAGTCTTGGTGCTGGGGGCCTATAGTTTCAGCTCGGCCCAAGGCAGCAGCTGGAAGCGTAATTACACGGGGCTGATTTATACATCATTAAGGCCTCCATATAAGTCACCCCTTTTGAAAAGAGCAGTTAAGCTACTTATACTTTTCACAAAACAGCAGCAATTCTGTATAAAATGAATGTATGCCGTTCCTCTGAAAGCATATGGTATATTTCTCACCTATTAATAATTCAAGTTGAATGAGCAAAAATTAGTTGGCTCGGTTACCGCCGCGTTTGTCCCACATTAATTTCGCCGACATTTTGTAAATGGGGCTATTACGCTAAAAACAAAGCAGAGTGAATGACCACGGTTTGCCGTGCTTAGGAAAAGAGAGGGCCTCATTCGTACACCTGTCATTTTCAAACAAGGCACCATTATGGTTTGCAGAGAGGGGATATCACACCTTTCATTGTGACTGTGTCCTTTCTGTGGAAAAGCAGTAGCCTTGAAATTGTTACCTGCGAGAGAAAGCCATTTGTAATCTGAAAATCCCGACATTTGCTTTTCACTTCAGAGTCTGTCAAATGACTGCATTTCGCTCTGCATTTTAAAATGAAAAAAGCAAATAATTAGCATTTCTACTGAGGCAATTACTCTTCCTACTTTACTCATTCTACATAATGCACGCATTGAGTTTCTAAACTCTGAAACTCATAACTAAGGTTTGATTGAAATCAAATGAGGCCCTCATTATTTGGGTGGCTGCGGGACACACAAGTGAACAGGTGTTCTTTTAGATATATCAGAGCATATACATTTTAACAACCCTTGACACCTTATATACACACTGATTTTGAGATACACACACACACACACAGACATTCAGCAGCAACACAGAAGGAGCAGCTCAATGGGGCTGAGCACATTGTTGCTTTAACCTTCTGCGCCAGTTATCCCTCTCAGAGCTCCAAGCCTTGGCAGCTAACTCTATTGGCTTTTTGTCATGGAGCCTTGGCTTGTACAGTGGCTGGGGGTGGATGGCAGAGGGGGAGAGATCGGGGGAGAACAAAACAGCAAGAAAAGAAATCCTTCCTTTCACATTATTTCTGAAGTGAAGTGAGTGTGAGCCGGGGCTGGAGGAGGCCTAGCCGGGGCTTGTAGAGGCCCCGTCGTCTTGGGGTCATTATGCTCTGCAGATCATTAGGCTCTGAAGAGGAGGCACACGACACAGCAACCTCTCAGCTGTGCTGCGACCCCCCCTCCCACCTGACCCCTCCACTCCTCACCCAGGCTGAGCGGTGAGTAAATGACCTGACCTCTGCCAGCCCCGCTCTGCTAAATACTTGTATTACGGCATCTGTATGGCTGCTTGATGCTGAGATGGATGAACGGATGCAGCAGACTTCCTTTCTAATCCCATATGGTTCATAGGTATTCCAATGAAAAGTGATGCACTGAATTTCATTGGTATCCCACCAAATCTTATCTGTTTATGGCATCAGTGTCCCATTCATGGCCTGCTGGAAACATGTGTACTCATGTTCTAGGTCACCAACATCCAGTAAGATTTTAAGGCTAACCCTGTTATTTTTTAAGTTTCCTGAAGTTGGTGTGATGCTGTACTTAAAGTAGTTTTGATCACAGAGTTAGAAACAAAGCAGTGATTGTAAGCTATTTAAAACAGCAACCGTTTCGTAGGAAATCATGCAAATTATGATAGTGTTTCCTGGACCCCCATCCAACTCATACTGTCAGAAGCTACTATAAACACTGTGCTCTCTCTTCATTACCCACCATAGAGGGTAAGATATGTCTGATCATATTATCTTGACTTTTGATGGTTGTAACATTAGGTATAAATTCATTGTCTGCTTCATGTTTATCTGCCAGTCCTTTAAAACTTGAAGCATGCATCATTTATATTCAGCCTTGTTGTGCATGTGTCCAACCATTTATACCTTCATGCCACCGTAGTTTGGGACCCAGCGTGAAATCATGATGACTCTTTGGACAACCATACTATATTTAATAATAATAATAATAATAATAATAATAATAATAATAATAATAATAATTGATAGGATTTATATAGTGCTTTAAAAAAATACTCAAATTTGCTTTTTCTTGCTTAAAAAGTCTGCCTCAATTAGATTTCTATTCTATTTAATTTTCAATCAATATGACAGGATATCACATGGCCATTTCAATGCAAGCAGTTGCATTTATCATTTATTTATGATTTCATAATTTTATAACTGAGTTCTTCTTGAAATATGAATGAAAAGTAAAAGCACATCTTTAAGATGATTACTTTGCATTGACAGTATCTGATTGATGGTAATTAAATTGATATATATATTTATCCGGATCAATGTATAATTACACCCTTTGTAAATCTTGAATCATGAGAATATGTAGATAGGGTGCTAAACAGGCAAAGAACTGGACGTAGTCATTTCCTTTTGTCCCTTTTCACCTCCTCTCAGTGACCCCCTGGGGTCGGAGAGTGTCGTGCTGAGGGTGAACGCTCCCTCTCCAGGTCAAGTGAGCTAACATGGAAATAGCTAAATCAGGAATCCACAGTTCAACACTCACATGTGCAGACTGAACATGTTTGTGTCATTACGATATTTCACGTGATGAATTCTGTCCTTAATGGACCCATTAGCGTGCAGGAAGAAACCAGTCATACAGAGGTCATATCTCAAATGGTTCGCAGTCATAAATAAAAGGGCAGTGACAAGTGAGGAAGTGTTAGATTCGTATTGGTTGATACATTTACAAACTCGGCCCTCTCTCTGTCGCTCTCCTCCTGCCTCCCTCGCTATCTCTTCCTTCCTTCGCTTGAATGTCACCACTCTGTGGGAGGATTTAACGTTGCTTTTAACCCTCACCGCCTCATAATTACCTTGACATTTACCCTGCATTCAATCAAGTTTTTAACAGCAGATTTATTGCAATGACTTTTTTGTATTGCAGAAGGCAGCAGTAATTATGCAGGTTATTAAGAGTCTTCATGTTAATGCAGTTTTACATCGATAATTTTCTGCATACCCTGTTTTCCTGTATGGAAGAGCGCAGTGTCAGCTGCCTTAAGACAGAGTGACACAGGAAAGGACAGAAATACTATTAGATGAAGTATCAGATGACTTGGGGTATGAGGAGTGGAACAGGGTAGCACTGCCTCTCCCTCCTTTATTGCTCAGGTTATTATCACAACTGCTGGGGAATTGTCGAGACGGGGAGATAGGAGTGGCAACGATCCATCCGGGACTCGTTCATCACCATGCGCCGCAGCCCCCCGAATAGAAATTACATCTGCATCTGAATTAGTAACATTATTCGCCAATTTGGCTCAGAGTGAACATTGTTCCATTGAAGGTGGAATTAAATTAGAAAATGAGTGAGTCTTTAATTTTCAGATTATAAATCAGGGAATATAATTCACCTCCTTGTACCTTAAGGGCAATCACATTATCCTAAGCGACATTTTATCCACAGCCCCGCCAAGTGATCTCGTCACGACGCGCAGTCACACACCAATCATGCTTCCTGGGGAAGCAGGAAATACATCTTCTCCTCCAGAATTAGACATAAAATATGAGTGTCTTCTCCTGCATGAGAGCTTATTTTACATGAAATTTGATGGTCCTTCTGAACTCATAAACACTATAGAGAATGACTTGGTTCAAGTGATATAGCGTCTCTTTTCAGCACTGTAAGTGCATAATTTTGTTGGTTGAAAATCAGGTGCAAATATAGAATATATAAGTACTACAAGCGTAGATTATATGACACTTGGAGGGGTTTTAGAAATGGAAACCGCACACAGCAACTGCAAAGGTTATTCAAAACCTCAATATTATGGATTTGAAACCACTCAAAAACACAATGGTGCTTTTTCTTGTAGTATTCCATCTTTTTAACGTGGCTCAACCCTTTTGAACGTTCCTATCAGGAGAGAAAATCTTCTTTTAGAGCAACTGAGCTTTTCTGAACACATCTGTAACATTATAGAGAAAATGCTGCTCGGCTGTTATAAACAACTTAGCAGCTTATGGTCGCACATAACCTGGTCAAATTAGAAGGAATGGATCGACCTTTTACTGCCAGTCGCTGCTATACTGTGGCCCAAAACTCTCTGCCTGTTCATTTCATTCTGGCCAATGCCCAGACCTCATTAAAAATGAATGCACTCCTTAAACCCCAACACTAGGCCTTTTCCATTAGGGAGAGAGATATGAGGGTGATAAACATTATTTGTGATCGGATATGAATCGTGCGAGGATTGGCTGCAATATTGGAAGCCGCATTGAAAAGTGATTGTGCTTGAATTCCCCCATGCAGTTTCGTGCCATATCACAGCTCTTGTAATTTGATTCCTATTCATTTTGGCCATTGTTGTGTATTATATTGAAAGCCCTATCAAGCTGATCTAGACCAACCAATTTGGATTTTTGTTATTCTGTCCCACTTGGTTGATTTTAAGCTGATCAGGATATTTGCCTGGCACAGTCTTGGGCATTCTGAATGGCCTTATCTTACATTTAATTACCATACTGCCTTTGTTGGAGCAAAATTCATCTATTTTGGTGTGTAGCGGTGGGCTGCGTTTCTGTCTGTGTGTATAAAAGAGAGGGGGAAAGGAGAGTGGGATGGGGAGTGTTTGCTCGTCTTCACTTTCCGTCTGTAGCTCTGATGTCACAGCCTCCTTTGATATACTGTACAGGTGTATTTCCACGGAAACAGTGCATTGGTGGAGCCCCCATAAAAGGCAATAAACCTTGACAGGCTATTGGAGATTCACCCCTGAGCGCTCCACTGACAACCTCCCAGACATATACATTTAATATTCCATTGATTGATTGATTTTATGGGACATGGTTAACATTATCATCAATACTGCCCTCGGGACCAAGACACCAACTTAGTCGGGAATAGTACTTGTCATAGATTATACATGGTAAGGCGCCTTATAAACATCAGTATGAAGGTTTTTTTTATTATTACAGTACACATATGGTATACCTTTCTATGTTGGTGTGTGTATGTGATGACCAGGGTTTGTAACTGGATTACACATTCAAAATACAAAATTGAAGTTTTCTGTTGTGGTTACAATTTGTGGTATTCTAACTATTGTTCTTAAAAGTAGATTACTTTAAGAGATAATGAGGTTCAGATTGTTTTTCAGTAGGATTATAAAAAAGTACTGATTTTATTAAAACTTGTGTGTCAGAAATTTTGTATTGAATTTCCACGCAAATTCTCAATACGCAATTCGATACCACTGTAAAAATCAAAAACAAGATAATAAATCACTTTTCCTTCTTCCAGGAACGATATGAATCCTGGATAACAGTGATCTTTATAACCTTAGTTACATTTGTAACCCTTGTTCTATTTCATTCTTTCTGACCACCAGAGTGTCAATGTTATCCACGGATTCATATCATCTCTGGCAGTCGGAGGGATTTCATAGAACCAGCGTTACATCCCTGACTCTAGTTTTGCTGTATTACTCTCCTTCTTTCTCCTTTTTTTGCAGAGAGAAAAGAAAAGTGATGACTTGACAGACTGCTAACTTGTTGCACTTGCTACCGATATTTACTTAGACAATATTACCCTGCAAAAATATGCATGCAGGCCAAAATCACACTGTGTGGTTCTGCCAGCTCAGTATTTATTGGTTCATGTGACATCCCTAGAAGGCTGGAGCGTGGGCCAAGGAAAACCTGTTCAATTTTGAGTCATGAACACATTTTTTTTCTAATTGTGCAACAGTGCGTGCAGTGCACCTGCCACACAACAATGGCAGATGAAACGTAATGCCTAGACACTGTCAAGACTGTGTTTTTAACACGGAAATAGAAAGAAAGAAAAAAATGAGCTCAGCAAGACTATTTTGAAGTATTCATAAAGTATTGCTAAGTATTTAGAGATTAATTCATTCATAAAATAAGTGACCAATTACATGTATTTATCAATCAATCAATTCCCCAACACATGTGAATGTGTGTGTGAGGTGTGTAGGCCTTAAGCACGAATCTAAAGGGGTTGTTGCAGTACAAATAGATGCACAACATCCAGGCACATTTTACAGTATCCTCCACACTACTGGGGGTTTAAGCCGCATTGGCCTGACTGTTTGACCCCACCACGGTTATCCACGTGCCTGTCTTACTTTCCTGCAGGTTCACTGACAGTCAGAACGGGATGATAATGGCCGCCCTTGGACACTCTGCACCGGGGGCAGGGATGTGATGGGCTTCAGCTCAGGCACATATTAATATTAATACGTATAAAAGCCGTCCGGCTGGCACAGAGTCATCGGCTGCAGACACTCGCAGACACACACACACACAGGAATGCATAAGTGTGCACGTGCGCGCACACACACACACACCCTCAAGTGCACATCTGCATGCTTGCAGACGCACACATATACACGAAAACAAGTAAAAGGCCCATTATGGATGTGACAGCGTAGCGTTTGCAGATGGACCGTTTCCCAAGGTCAGTTTGAAACATTTGCCAGCAGGAAACCTACACAGAGTGCCGGTTGTTCACACCGTTTGGGGAAAACACACATTATGTAAATGATTCTTCTTTTGGAATGGAGCGCACACAACTAGAAACAGTGTGCTAATGGCTATCGTGTCAGCCAAAGCTAATGGTTGTTGTGTGTGTTTGCTTATGTGTGTGCTGCACTTTGTGTGTATGTGTTTTGTACTGTATTACAATATAGATATCTCTGCCTGGGATTAGTCAGAACCACCTCATCTGTGGACGCATGGAGGAAATAAAAATGCAGAAATAAATAAAAAGCAACAAGGAAAAAGTGAATCCTGATTTACATATCTCGGTACTTTCACAGCACAGTTTGTTAAACGCTCCAATGTAGACAAGTCATGCCGAGAGAGAGCAGGTACACAATGTCACCCCTGTCTCTCAACCAACAGTCGGCAGTGTTAGAAATCAAATTCTATTTGCATATTTCTAAATTGGCGGATAGTTTGGTTTCAACAGCATCTACAAACAGTCTAAAGTAATGTTGCATACAGGCAGTTCATTTAAAGAGCGAGGATTACACCTTTTCTATGTTTGGGTAGAGGCCATGACGTTCGAACACAAGGGCGACAAGGAAATAAAAGGGATATAATTTGGAAATGAAGCTACCGAGGGGTGTCTGAGTAGCTGACATGTACAGTGAACTGAAGAGCAGATTTCAATGTCAATAAGCAAATCGAGGAGCCAGGTTCTTGTTTTCCTCTGCATTTTAGACGTGGAAGATGTAACCGCTGAGAAGGAAAATTAAATAGCAAATGAAAAAGCATTCTACATGGTAGGATAAGTGTGCAGGGGCATAATGTTCATCATATGTCACTGAACTGCATGCTTGAACTTAATTAAATCACTCTGTGATCCGTCCTCAAGTGAAAATGAATGCATTCCCTGAAATATTTAGCAAGGTGTTGTTGGAGAATGTTACAAAGGGGATTAGTAAAAAAAATGGATTAGAAATAGAAGCGTCATTAGTAGCACAGCGGCCTTTGAATTTGACCTGCACCTGGATGTTCTTGTGTCCAACTGGCTATTTGTGACTTCTTCTGAGCAGCATGGGGTGTTCAGAAAGGCTGAAGACTGTAATTATCTTAACACCTCGCCTACACAGAAGCACAATCAGGTCATATGCGAGTAAAGCCCGCCTAAATAGCACTTTTTATTGGAGGAAATTAAACCCTGGCTCCCTGCAGCTTCCTCCATGAGGATACTTGACACTGTCACTCCTGCTAAACAAAGACACACTGAGACCTGTTATTACTCGAGAAGATGGCTCCTCACGACAGTGTACCTGAATTGAAAATAAAGAAGGAGAGATTGGACAACGATGAAGAGAAAGAAGAGGAAAGTGTAAGTGTAAGTGTAAGATAAAAATTCCCTGTTGTGTAGATAAAGTGATTTTCACAGCACTTTTTGCTTCTATAATGAGACGCAGAAGTGGAACAACAGATCTATACAGTTGGTTCTAGTTTACCTTAAGACTAAAGAAAACTCTCCAGAGCGGGGGGTTGGGCCGGGACAGGTCATATTTCACCGTCAGCCTGACTTGCCCCAACAATGTGACAGCAGGTGACAAATAACCTGGCTCATGATTGAAATCTGACAAAATAACACTGTGTTTTATAATAGCGTCCCCAAGCAGAAATATGGCAGCCGCAAACTAAACAGTGCTTCATCACCTCCATGCCAGTCCCAGCGGTTCTCCATTAAGGGCCAGATCATTGTGTTTTGCCTCCCCCCGTCCCAGCTGACCGCCGAAGTGACAGCCCCGGCTTGCTGCCGTGACATTGAAAAATATTTGTACTGACAAGGCCACAAATCACATGCCGACAAGTTTTAAAACTCAATATTCAGTCAATGTGCATCTGCTATATTCTCGTTAAAAGTGTAATATGGTAGTCTCTCCCCTCCGCGTTCTTTTATTATTATGGTATTGACAGCGACTATAATAAAGTTGTGCTGTTTTGATGCCAGGGAGGGAAGCGCGGGAGATGGAGAGATTGAAAGAAAGGGTGTACGGGGCGAGAGACGAAGAGAATAGCTGGTGATGGTTGAACGCTCACATGGCGCCGCAACAAAAGTGTTCCATTTTCATGACAGAACTTCATCTGACATGTTTAGTTTGATGGTCTGCCCATGGATTTCTCAATAAGTCCATCACGCTGTAGATCCAAACACAAGATCTGAAGCTTCAGATGTAATATCTTAGCCTAATATTCACACCTAAGTCACTATTTAACCCTGTTTTTAATGCTTCATTCTCACTGGAGTATAATCAGCCTGCTCTAGACCCCTATGCTCTACTATACTAGTGCCATCGAGCCAATGGTTACTCTAATATCCCCTTAGTTTGAAGCCTTGTCGACCATGTAGGCCCTAATGTGTGCCCAGTGCGCACGAGTAAGTGTGCTTTAGGCTCATTGTTAACATAAGGCCAAATCTGTAATATAGCACGGACAATTAAGTGCACAATTTTTGTATAAATGCAAAATCCCTCACTGTGAATTATTTAATTCCCTCTCTACAGTTCATTTAATAGAGCCCTTTTGGCGGGCGGTTTGAGTCACAGAAAACTAATTTGATTCTGCTCCTTGATTTAATTAGATTTTATGATGTATGGTATTGCTAATTCGGTGGCTCACCATGCGTTGTCGGCGCCTGTCCCTTGCACTGGCGGTGAGCTGTCAGAGCCCCATTTTTAACAGTATTGAAAAATTCAAGCTTTATTATTGCCCCCTCACTCATTTTCTCCCATCAGGGGGAAAGTAATGAGCTTTTAGTCTCTCCTCTTTTACTCGTCTCCCTCTCCTCTCTCGTATACTAGCTCTTTTTTTCCCCTTTCCTCTATCTTCATCTCTCTTTTCTTTTTTTCGATACACTTTTTTCTTTTCCAGCTCTTTGAAAACAATAAGAGAGGATAAAGAGTTAGGTGAGAGCTCAGGGGAAAGAACTGTAAGAGCAGGGAGGCAGAAAGTAGAAATGATGGCACCGACGAATGCAATACAACAGGGGGAACACAGAACGAAATGAACAGAGAACGAAATGAACAAATAAGATAGCAGGACAGGGGAAGGATGATCAAGTAAAAGAGTGAGAGAAAAGAATAAATGTGTCAGAGAGAAGTGGAATGTGAACACAGCGGCGGTGGTGAATATGAGAGATAAGTAGCAGTTAGAGAGGGAAAAGGAGCGAGGGAGGAAAAAGGGAGTCACTGAGGAAAATGAAGGAGATCAAGGAAGCAAGAGGGAGAGAGAGAGTGAAGGGGGGCGATGGAGATTGTGCCATACGCTTACAGCGCTCCAGGCTTGCTGCTCTGGCATTAGCGCACTGATTCATGAGTTAAGTTTCCCCAACTGCCCGCGGCTATTAGCTTTCAGTTCCTTCGGCTGTCATTTAGACTCCAAAGAGTCTTTTGGTTAATGCACTGTTTTAATGAGAGTGCACCACTCGCTAATATATTTGACTGTATGAAAGGTCACAACAGGAAGCTAAACAGATTGAGAGAGAGGGAGCACAATGGCGGCGGCGCTGTCAAGAGGCAAGACAGGCTCTTTTCCAGCAAACGGATTGGAGCGGAGGGCGTCAGGGGTGGGCGGCGGGGTTAGCGTTAACCCGTGAAGGCGGCCTCGCTACGGTGTCACCGTCGCACGGCTCGTGCCCTCTTTACCCAGCATCCAACTGTGCATAATAGGCCCTGGAACTGATGGGTTACTGTTCCCTCTAATAGTTACGCCCCATCCATCACCGGCTTTAACCAGAGAGAGAAAGAAAAGTTAGAGAAAGAGATGGAAAGAGACAGGGGCAGACACCGGGAGGAGGCACATGTTTCATTACCCATATAATCACCAGTCTGATTGCCACACAAGCAATATAAGAGCGTCTTACAGCAGCCCCGGGAAATTTATAGCCGTCTGACGATGAGATTCCCACCAACCCGTTAAATATCCCTGGAATGCTGAGCTGATAGGGGAGCAATGGAACAGGCATGGTTCAGATATATGGAATAAGACTCAATAAAAGTTTGCAGATTGAAAAATGTTGAATATTTCTGTATGTCTTTCTTTTTTTTATTTCTATCTTTCTATAACCTTATTATTATTTGGATATCTTCAACCTCACGATGCGTCTAACCAAGGTTTTCCAGAAATTGAAGGCGTTATCAAACATTTTGACAACTCTGCATAAACAAGCATGGCCTCCGCCCTCCTCCCTTCTCGCTCTTTGTCAACACGCAGCCGCCGTTCTGTCACGGGACACCCGTAAGGGACCGTCTCACAGAGGCAGAGCCGTGTCTAGGTTTGGGCCCCAAACCCGATAATCTAACAGTAATCCATTCAAAACTAATCAAACATTTACAAAGGTGCCATGATGGGGAGAGAGCTCTATTCATCAGCGTCCTCCATCACCAACACGCAGGCCGACCTCGTTACGCTCGCGGCGTCTCAATCTACCTATGCAAATGAGACAGCGGGGTGAGCAGGGGACTGACAACCAGACTTGTGTACAGAAATTATAAACAAATATTCATCCATTATGGGTGGAGTAGCGTGCGTCGGGAAGTGCCTGGCAGTGAGGCCGCATACTAACTCTTCTTCTGTTGGACAATTATTCACTGAGCAGGAAGTGACAGTGTTGTCAAGGTGAATTAGCAGCATATGTCAAGCTTTTGTTATAAATCCTGGCCTACTGTAACCCTTATTTCCCCCCTCTACGATGTATGTACACGGTTGATGATATATCAACACCGCTCAGTGATTAATAATTCAGCCGGGGTGATTCCACCGGGGGAGTTGTGGCGGGACGTGGGACAGGCCTTGCAGGGAGGGTTGAGGGGTTTTGGGGGTGAAAAGTGGGCTCCCCTCTCCTGTAATCCTCTCCCAGTGCCTGTAGGCCCCGGACCTTTCCCCCCCATTACCCAAACCATTTGTTTATTGTGCAGTAATTACAAACCTTCAAGCCTAAAGGCAAACAGGCAGAGAGGCGCTCTAATGATGAAGACATTTATAACAATATATCATAACAGCAAAGGAATCAAACAATGAATTTATGTCACAGGATATCAATATCAACGAGCAGCAAAACAACCAGGTGGTTATTACTTCACAGTGAGTCAGGGCTTGTTGGAAACGGGAATATGCACTTGTTAAGGTGGACTATTATTGATTTGTAATGAACTGCATTCCCCTCCTAAAAGCTCCAGTGTTAGCAGGGTAATATGTTGCATTTTATTTAGCAATTTCATGCATGTTTGCTTCACAAGGTTAAAAACCACAATCTGTTCTGAGACAAAAAAAAAAGAAAATTTTCTCATTTTCAGCACTCCAGAAGCCATTTAATGCTCCCTGTGTAAGAGTGGCAATCCCTATTACCGCTGGATAAAGTGTACCCTTTTTTATTTGAAATGAAAATGTCAGTAATTTCTTTTGAGATTGATGACTCCTTACACGCGGGCCCAATAAATGAAAAATTGATGAGGCTCAGTTCTCTCTTTTAATATTTAAGGCAATATTAAAGTCTCTCTTACATCTCATGGAAATAGTTTTATTTAAAAGGAATAAGACCATTGGGCATTGTTTACTGAACACCTCATGCATGTTTTATAAACCCGGTGGCTCTTGGAGGAATTCAAAGGCCCTTGAAATCGTTACTGTTTTGCAGTAAGTATAAAACGACTTAAGAGGAAGTCGAATGGCAGCGGCATTGTTGTGTAGCTGCTCTCGTGTTGTTGGATGTGGGCTGCTTTGATGAGGGTGCCAGTGGTGGATAGCGGTGCCAAAAAAGGGAGGAGGGAGTTGCACAATAAATGGCTGAGATTTTATTTCTTCTATTGGGTCGTAATGTGTGCTCGGTGAGGAAATTGATGTTTAATGTGGCTGAGCGGACGAATGGGATGAATTGCCATTTAAAACAAAGACCCATGGGTTGAAAGCAAGGGAGGAGGGAGAAGTTAGAAGTAGGACAAGGAGAGGAAGCTACTTGAACTGTTCGGATAGTTTAAAAGAAGCCAGAGGCAAGGAGAGTCCCATGCAAAGACGGAAAATGACACCCAGGTATTACCGGCTAAATTGTCTTGGTTCAGATAGTTCTTGAAATGGGTTGAAACGCAGTGAAAATACACAATGCAGCAAAATCGAGCAAAGGAGTTCATACCTCACAACAAAGCCTGACCTGTGATGACTTCCACAAAGAAAGCTAAATAATGCCGAATAAAGCTTTGGCCTCAAGTTAAATTGCTGACCCCAAAATATTATAAAGGCAGATGGTGGGAACTTGAAGCAAACCTGCCAGGATTATTTATGGCATGTTAATGATGAAACTCTATTTTTATGGCTGCATAAAAATAGAGAATCTGTTTGCAAGTGACAAAATAAAGAATAAATAAAAAATGAAATAAGCATCTAAATATCACTGTATGTTCAGTATCAGCTGACAATTTAAATAAAAAATAAATAAATGGCTGTATTACATCATTTCTAAATCAGTCAAGCTTATATGAACAGATTGCGATTGCACTTCCATGGCTTTTATGCACAAAGAAAGCTTAATAATGCTGAATAATGCTGAAAATAGTAAATTACTGACCCTTAAGCTATTTTAAAGGCAGATGGTGGAAACTCGAAGGAAACAAAACTATGCCAGGATCATTTATGACATGTTTACGATGCCACTTTATGCTTATGGCTGCAAATTTGTTGCCAAGTGAGACATTTGAAGTAGTTTTAGATTGAGTAATTTCTTAAAATATACATTTTTCACGACAAATGAGGTTGTTTACATGTGCAAGTATGCTGTGTCTGTGTGTGTGTGTGCATGCAGCATGTTTGCACATGTACACACAGTCAGAAAACAGCCTATAGTGGAAAACCTCCTATACCAGCAGGACACAATCAGCAGCTCCAAGTTGAGGAGCCCATTACATTGTAGTGGTGGTTAACAGGGACATTCGAACTGAGAACCAAGATACTCCAGCTCCCATTTAGACAAATTAAATCAAGTCCCATAATGCTTTATGTATCTGTTGCCTGGGTTACACATCCTAGCACACCAGGCCCCTTGATGGAGGGCGGAATGAAGCCTTTTATATCAGATGCTTCGACAACAGGGGGTGACTACTACCTGCCAACTATTATCAAAGGCACTGGTTTCATAGCCCTGCCATATTTTTTGATTGATCTAAATTACACGTCAGTGAGTGCTGCAGTAACATGATCTATAAAGAGATAGCGACTACTTGTACATTATTAAACTCCCCGAGCGGCTGCTCTGCTTTTGGATTGCTGTAATTATCTGTGCTGGAGGCACAACAAGTGGCCCAAACACAGCTGTTAGCCTGCCTGCGCACCCGAACACTGGTTGGCATTAATTGTTTCTGAACAGAAGCTACATTTGGCAGAGGTTAACATTAAGAGGAGGGGCGGAAACATGCCTTTATGTCTGGATCTAAAAATGAAGCTTGTGTACAGCTTTTCACTTTACGCTTTTATTCAAGTATCAGAAGAACTGAGAATGTTAGATATTGACTGAGAGGGGATTTTTAACACAGATACCAATATTAGAGGTGAACTATTCGCGTATTACCAATATGGCAGCTGATATGGGGGAATTTTGTGCTAGAATTCATATATAATAATTATTATTTTTTATGATTTCTGCAAAGGTACTCAGGATGGTGCTTTGTTAAACAAATGGCGACATTAAACAATATTTAGCATTATTGCACATTTAACATACAATGTATTACATATCAACCAACTCTAGAAATGAAAACTGACAAAATAAAGAAAGGATAAAAATGAAATAAATAGCTAAATAGTACTATATGTTCAGTATCAGTATCAGAATTTACATAAAGAATAAATAAAAATTATTAAATGGCTGTATGACATTATTTCTGAGTGACCCGAAGCAATAGGGATTGTACAATATACGCTAATACCAATACATACCGATATGTCAAATATCTGCTGGTAATATTGGCCGAGCGATAAATCAGTCAAGCCAATCAGATTGCTCCAAAAAATAGTTGTAGTTTTTGGGGAAAGAAATGGTTGCAGCACTGTGGTCCCAAGGTGGAATACAAAACAGTTTCCTAGAGAGGAAGTGCAGCTTAACTGATATTCCTCTCTACATCTTCTTTCCAATATCCCATGAACTGAGATTAATCAGCCATCGGTGCTTTTTAAAAGCAGGAATTCCAGTAAATCCTCCTGGCTTTAACAGCAGCCGCCTGTGGCCCTTTGACATCCCATATATCCCATCCTGTAGGAGGGAGAGAGAGCAGGAGAGGAGGGCATTCTGGGATACCTGAGGGACCTCTGTGGGACTCTGGTGAGGGTCATGTGACCCACAGTGTCCGACTCTGTGGCACCAGTCAGGGTTTGTGGCCAAGTGCTGGTGTTGTGGTGAGAGGGACGGTAAACAGGACGTATCGGTTTTACCGCAGCGCCTTTCTTTACCTCAGAGCAGATCTCCCTGTCTGGGTTGTGAGCGCATGCTGTAGATTGCAACTATAGCTGGAGAGAGTATAAAAAGAGTGAGAACTTATTGGTTGGAGTCGAGGTAATAATAGTTCTATTAAGAATCATGGAAATCGCACAATCACCTTGCTATAAGGTTGCTCTGCTGCAGTTTTATGTAAAAGCAGAACATGCATGTAAAGAGATTTTTTATGAAAGGAAATCCATATACAAGCCCCCATAATGTGTTTGTCTTGGTTTACATCATCACACACCATCAATGTCTTTTGCCTGCGAGCCTTATTTCACGTTTTCACCTTTTACGAGGACTGCTTGGGAGTGGAACAGCAGATGCAGACATTGAATTCGAATTCATACAAGGCAGACATAATATCAGGCAATATAGAGGCAGACAGAGAGGCTATTGAAATGCAAATAGACTGCTGGGGCCGCGGCAGCAGGGAAAAGAAATTGGCCAGGATGACAATGCAAGTAAACCACTCCAGTTTGTCAAGAAGGCCACGCTTTGTCACAAAACTGGGAATGGATTTCAGTACAAGTGCTGCTACAGCACTAAAAAGAATAATATTCAAAAATAGGAGGAAAGGAGAAATAAAATAGTTGCCCACTGCACAACTCTCATGTTAAGATTGAGAAATGCCTGTAAAGTTAGCGTTTTTCAGTTTATTGCCGTGTGTTTTCCAAGGGACCCTCTTATGTGTGCCGTTTTTATGGTGGACCATGAATGTGAGCGATGTTGAGGGTGAGAGTGCGCGTGCGTGTGTGGGTGCTCGTGTGCGTACACACTTTCTTCATGCTTCATTCTCCTCATGAGTGGCCTTTCAGTGCACGGTGTGTTTTGTTAGTCAGGTTGGCACGCTCCATCAGGAGGAGGGACACAGAACTGGGAGGCCTCACCGGACCCTCAGCCATAATAAATTACCTACAAGTGCTGCAGAACAATAACACAAAAAAGTGCGAGCCATCCATTTCGCCACCATTTACAAGAAATCAATATCAATACTTAATGCAATGCGGATGAAAAATGAGCAGAGATACAGGGGCATAATACAAGCTCAAATGAAAGACCTTGGAGTGCTGCTTCCCAAGGGTTTGGGGGATGAGGAGGGAGGCATGGTGTGAAAAAAACCGAGGTATAAGAAAGATTGCATTATGGCTTTTGTTTTTGTCCCTCATCTATTTTTGTAGTTTAAGTTTCATAATAATCTCTTTTCTCAGCTCAGTTGTTTAATTGTTAATCAATGCGCAATTTTGTCTCACCAACAACCTGGAACAGAACATGTACAAACATCTATTTAAAATACTAGAAAAAAAAGAAGTAAAAAAGGTAACATTTAATGCTGAATTTTGTACTTTCTTTAAACTTACTCTACCAGAGATCGAGGCGACCATCCAGCAGCGTATCAGTTGAACGCGCTGACATTTCCTTAACAGTCAGCGGAGATCTCTTTACCATGTCACAAATGAATCATCTGTTAAAGATAAACATGATCTATATTTGTCCTCGAGGCTCGCTGCATGATGTCATCACAGCCTTAACGTCCCATTTCATTGTGCTGGTCAGTGATGTATTGCAGATCTTTGCACGGTGGGTAGAAAACACTTGAGCATTTATGACTGAAGGAAGATAAAGATACTGAAGTAGGACAGAAATGCATGTAAATAGGAGAGCTTTAAAGTAGATTTCTGGCGGATTTTGTTTACCACAACGAACATATGATGACGTCTTTCTATGAAGCCAAATGTGTGGTTTTGGGGGGGTTTTTTTGGAGCGACACATGTTGTATTATGCATACACAGAGCATGGATTGTGTCAGTGTGGCTGTCACATGACTGAAGGGCTACTTTTTACTGCCAGGTGCATCACCGGTCTCAATTAGACTTGTCATCTGCAGTGAAAGGGCTTTTTAAATGGTGCTTTTGTGTTGAAGTTCCCCATGTCTTGTGGTTTAGTGAAGTTTAAACTTCTCTGGTTCCCTGGAGGGCTAGCCAGCAGTTTAGTCAAAGTTTATATCCTTTTGTCGCTCTCCTATCTCCACCGCAGCCCCTCCCTTTTACTCCCTGATGGCATATGCACTATTATAGCATAACCGTAGCTGTGTGGGTGAGATATGGTCTTGCCCACACGACTCTTAAATGACATTTCTGCTCTGGAAAATGCTTTTTGCTTTTGAATGAGTGCTACCTTTTTATGCAGGTTAACCATGAGAGAGAAAAGACAGATATGACACTGTAAAATCTGAAAGTTGTTCACCTAAAGTATGAATCCTTTTGCAGTTGTTGTTTCTATCCACCTCCTGCCTCCCAGAGTGTGGTCGTCTCAGCCCCGCCTGCTGTCACCAGTAGATGGCACTGCAGCCAAGTCATCAGGCTGCATAGCCACCAATTTCACCTGCCAGCTCCGGCTGCCAAAGAAAAAAGTGCAAATGTATTTGTTTCACCCGGGCTCTGAGGGCTTTTTCAGCCGTTGTGTTCAGAGGCCAGATGCAGTGTGTGTGATACAGAGAGAGAATATCAATAACCAATATGCTCACAGGCCAGTGGCCGACGGTTCCAAGTCCTCTAAGCACACCGCGGCGATTCCCCTTTTAAAGTCTGTCCCTATTCAAATTACACTCTTGTTGCCCTGAAAACACAAATGATCACGGCTTTGGTGATAAGCAACCAAAAACGGAGCATTTTTGTTGTCTCTCCCGCTTTGTACTCCAGTTACTCAGGTTACGGGCCATCAAAAGCAGTGCGTATATTCTTTACTATTACGTCTGCCTACCTCTGACTTATCAAAAGGCGAATAACATCAATTAGTCTTTGGAGGATAGAGTATTTTTGTATTGTTAAAGGTCTGGTGTCGAGTTCTGAAGGGAGCCATTGTCCCTTCTTGAGCTTGAGTCCTTTAGAGTACATAAGTGTTTATTGAACTCAATAGAAAGCACCGGGACAAAGGGACCTGATATTCCTTACTCACTTGCTGCATAGTTTGTATCATAATTTCACTATAAGCTGTTGCAATCGTTGCTATGTGAAGAATATTGGCAGCCGCTCCGCGTGGCTCTTTGAACCCCGACCGGCACGGTTGTATTGCAAGTTCCACCTGGTTACTCTCGATATTTACCCGAACCGTGGTGTTGACTTTGAGGGTATTTGGGATTTCTTATGTGGAATTAGGAGGTTATGTGGTGGGGCTGAGCACTGAAAGGATTGTGGTTTGACATGACATGTGAAGGTCCATTGTTGAGATGTGGAGCTGCAGGCTAAGAACAGGAGAGGGTGTTTGGATTTCTAAAGATTTTGGGGCACAAAAATGGTCTTCAGTGAAAAAGTTTTCTACCTGAAATATGGGAGATGCTCATGCTTTTAATCTGTTGGTGCACTTTAGGAATTTACACTCATTCTAGATAAGAAAACTTATCATCAGGCATCAGTAGCAGAAAATGTATCCTAATATTTATTCTACAGCAAATGTTCAACTCTAAATGCACCTTTTGTTGATGAGCAGCACACCTGGAATCAAACATATCCATACATTTCTCTCCCAGACAGATAAGTAAGTGATATATCAGAGCAGAGTGTGACAAAGTTCACTCCCTTGTCCCCCCCTGTTGCCCCGGGCTGGATGAGCTCATGGCTGTGCAGTATGGAATAAAAGAAAAGTGTTTGGTTGAACTGAGGGTGGACCTCGGTGTCACAATGTCAGCGCTAACATCAGTGAAACACACACACTTGTCACTCACCATTGTTTTTTGAATGGCTGTATCAGTATAACAGGTCGTGCAAAACACACCTCACTTGAATTCTTGGAGGAATAGTTTGGGGAAAATATTGTATTAATGCCAAGAGTTGACTGATGCTTACGCTGGAGTGAGGAGATGGTTAGCTTAGCTTAGCATTAAGACTGAAATTGGGGAAAACAGATCCATCATCCATCTAATCTTTAATCTAAATCGCGACAGATTCTGTTTGTCACCACAGCATAATTGGGCAAACAATTTTGTTATTTCTAAGAGCTCTGCGTACAATATGTAACTTTCTTTCAGTTAAAACAACAACAAAAGACACTCAGATGTGGCAGGGAAGAGGTCTCCTACCTTCCAAAACAAATGATCTCTGATAACTTCCACACTGATGATTAAAATCCTTCTTCCAGTTAAAATATCAAGTGTATCGTAAAAATGTGACTTCAAACTAGATAAAGAGTAAATTTACAGCAGCTTCCAGCAGAAAAACACAATGCTGATACATGCTGTCCTAATTTTTTGAAATTTGAATGCATAAAAAATACATATTATTCCTTTAAGGAGCAGACTCAGGCAGTCAAACGATGTCTTCTCAAATCATTTCCAAGGTCATTCTTTTTATTTATTTCATTTTCATCATTTTGACCTGAAACAGTGAATACTGTAGAAGACATCAGTACTTAAAGTCTGTTTGTTTGTGTTGCAATTTGAGATTAAGCGCTAAGGTTCAGCATGTTTGCTCATCCTGAAGTAGTTGGTGCAGCGTATTACAACTTAATTGCTAAAATGAAGCTCCACATTGAGTGATATTAATTTCACCGATGCTGAAATTTGGGGTCATCAAACCAAAAAATGTAATGACTACACCCACTCAGCTCCATTAATATGATAAATTCTGAAGCTTCCTTTCTGCCTCACCTTTCCTGATCTGTTCCTCCTTTCCTTTCCTTCCCCCTCTCCCCCCTCTCTCCCCCTCTCTCTCTCTGGCGATGATTTTTTAGATCACTTCCATTAACACTGGCATGCTGAGCTCTAATTACTCACTCACTCAGCGTTCTGGGCTGCCCGCCGCTCGTTTGGGTAAGCAATGTGGCCCGTTAGCAAGATGCTTGTTAACTGAATGCACTTAATTATATAAGAAGATAATTACATGTAAACGTTGCATCTAAAAGCAGCCATCCAGCCCCGCTTTCTGATTTAATAGGCGCATGTTTAGGATCCCTGTTTTGTTTATTTTAGAGTGAGGTGATTAATTGCCTGCTCTGATGAGTCTGCCGGATGTTGTCTCCATGGTGGCAGAGACCCAATCACACAAGGTTTATGAATACATGTTTATTTGCCTTTGTGGACGATCACAAGTTGGAATGTGCTGAACTTAGCCCACAATTTTAATTGATATTCAAGTCTTTTACCCTCAGCTGGTGAATATTAATGCATGTTACTATTAGCCGAGAATGACTCTCAGTGTGCATACAAGGCAGCAGCAACAAAATTACATGCAAAAATAAAATATTAAATAATCACATGATCTGCTCAGAAAAAAACCTCTGCGTAAAAATAAAAAAAGGAAATAAAAATCGAGCACGACAATGATTCATTTGTCAATATTCTATGGTCCAGGGCAAATGATGCGGCTCTAAGCTGAATTTCATTCAAGCCCCTGTCAAATGAAAGATTATTTAGTGTGTTTTAAGAAGGCGGAGTGCAGGGTGGAGATAGGGGTCAGAGTTGGAGGGCTCCCTAGAGAGGTCCCGAGGGTCTCGGGGACATCAGTCGTCCATTATGAGCTAATCAGAGGGGGGGAGTGTGTGGCTGTGTGTGTGTGAGACCATGTGTGTGTTCAGAAGGAGGAAAGGACGGAAAGAAAGAGCCGCCACGTGTTGTGTGTGTATAATGTGTGTATATGAGTCCATGTGGTGGCAGGTGTGTGTGTTGGGGGAGAGGAGGTCCTGCTCGCATCTCTTAATCTCTTTAAGCAGCAGAAGGCTGGATCCCCCAGGACGTCCAGCACGGAGGCCCTCGTGAACATGGGACAGACACCTCCAGCCTCCAGATGCTTGCAGTTCGATACAGTCCCAAAGACTGACATCCACCCACACTCTCCCAGGGCTCTTTGCACGGCCCAGGGGAGCTGCTGTGTTAAGAACATGATATGGTATTTACAAAAAAATATTTGTAAATGGAGGCCGTTTGGCCCCGTCCATGCTGCCGTTTCCCACCCTGCCATGTTTAGGAGGAGGGCTGGAAATGCAAACCAGGAGGGATGAATGTCAGGAGATGTATGCCCCAGACGCCTGGGCCGGACTGCTACTGTCTCATCCAGTCAGCCAACACGTCTACTCCACGACTTTAAATCACTCAACTAGAGACAAGCTAACAGCTCCTTCACTTACCGCCACAGAAATGAAATCCCTGAGAACTTTGATGAGCGAAAGTGCATCGAAAACATTAAGTCATATTTCATTTCAGGCAGCCTGTTGGAGCAACGCCGCAGCGGATGTGAGGCTGTGAAATTTCCAGTAAAAAGTGTAACCTTTTTTTCCTTTTTTTTGAACAAGCACTTTCAGATAATAAATTGATGTTTCGATTAGATGGGCTTTATTCGTGACCACTCAGGAAACAAATACACCACAAGAAACTAAATATTGAAAGGAAAAACTCTACAGAAAACCTCCATTGATTTCCTTTTTTTTCTTCATAGAATGAGTGGAAAAAACCCATAGCTTTGATGCACTAAAAGGACTTATAGAGCTGCGTATGTTAAACTGATATGCCCTGTTTGTGTTACTGTAGTTTAAAATGTCATAGCTGGTAAACCCGGAAATCTTCCAGGTTCAGTCGATTATGCTTTCGCAATATTCAGGGTTGTTGTTGAGAAATCATAACTGGTGTCGAGCCAGATTCAGTTATGATTTTAATATAGACAGGAATGCAACAAGCACACTCTCCAGTCGTGATGACCGGGAAGCCATTTTTAAGATTACTCGAAAAGATAACGCGCTTTATTCCAGAGAACACTTAATTATACTGCTTGTTTGCAGTGTTCATTTGGAGGATACATGGATTGGTAGCCTGTAAGTAGAGGCTGCTCTGGGAGGATTGGGTGTATCAGAGACACCTGATCCATCCCCAGGCGCACTTTTACAGCCTCTGAAATGAGACGCATCTTTGATTTGCTTGCCCTGTAAACAGACAGAGACATGAAGGAGCTCTGGTCTCAGCCTCGCTCAGAGCTGCCAAAGATTCACCGGCTGAAAAATGGACACAGTCACCCTCCCGACACTGACACATTTTTTGTTTTACGCCACATATTGGATTGCTAATGAAATAGTGGTTTTGCAAGTGTTGTAATCGAAAACTGTATTAAAACACTCATTATTATTGAGGGAATATATTAATAACAGCCTGCTGTCGTATCAACAATGTTCATATGTTCTTAATTAGTTTCTTTGTCATGATGACAAGACAGTTTTTTCCTCACACAGACAGTGACACACCGGAGATTCTTGTTGTTTGGGTTCCCTCATGCCCTGGGGCCTCCTCTTGGCCTGTCAACTTGAGGGCCACGACAGGTTCATGAAGAGGCTGACAGTCTATGGCTGGGGGGGCCACCACTGGAAGTCTGATTAAATATATTGTACAACATATTTAGAGGGAAGATAAAACCACAATGGGAAAATAGTTAGCTTCAGATTGAGCGATAGGGAAGTGTCAAGGCTATGTTGTAATCTAGAAAGGTTACAGATTTGTTGTGTGAGTGCAGGATCTAATAACTTCTGTTACAGTTGGTGCCTTGAGCAGACCGAACAGGTTCTGCGGTGTGATGAGACGTCAAATACAATACCGCTTTGTACGGACTGCTTATTGCTCTCAGGTCTTGGCCGTGTTGCATGAGTACTTTGGCACAGAACGCAAAGATTGCGCAGCAAAAATGGTCACTTTTTGTTATTTTTGAAACGTTTTTCTGAGCTTTTTGCACCACAAATAACAGCATCATCCAATCATTTTGTGCCCAACCGACACATTGTAAGCATACATTTTAGTGTAGATAAGGGTTATGGGTTGTGTCTATACTTATGAAGATTATAATGCGCTTTAGTCAGGACCAAGATGGTAAACATTATCACGTCTTTCAACCTTGCCAAAGGCCGCCCAGATCCACTCCTTCACTACTTCTCTTTCACAATAAAAGCCCTAGACACACACAGTGCATTACTCAAATTTACTCGGAGCATTTGGCAAAAAGACACTCAACAACTCACCCCACCCAGACCGCCAGATACTGCCTGTACAAATCTGTTATTAAATCTTTTATTTAACAAAGGCTGCAAATTTGCATCGCTGCCAGTAAGATGCAAAATATTCACAGTTGAGTATTTTCATAACTTCGTGTTGTTTGTTTGTCACGCCCCTGGTGTGTTAAAGGTGTGTTAACAGCTCTCTAAAACGACAAGGAAAAACATAAAATAGTTTTTAAAAATCCCTCAATGAGGTTTATTATTCAGTATTTGGCATTTGCATTGATTACTCCAAGTGTAAGGATGAAATTAGGTCTTATTATTTCATTATTGACCACTAATGTAACCCTGCCATGATAAATAGCAATATAATGTATAAGTAGAGCTTAAAGAGATTAATATTTCAGCTAATTTATAACAAAGAAGTAAGTTAGCTGCAGTTAATTAATATTAATTAACATGATTAATATTAATTAATGAATTAAGTATATTTAAGGATACCTCTTTTGTGAAATATCGCAGCTATACTCGGAACAAGTTCTGTTCGAAAAAAATGTTATGTGTGAATATTAATTAAGTTTTAGTAGTTACATATAGAGACATAACTTTTCTGTGTTTATGGCTTCATTTAAAAACCATTAGGCTTGTACAAATGTTACTTCATTATAATATTCATGTTGGCTGTATGTTTTATAGTCTATGCAGCAATATCAGACTATTTTAATACATAGCAGATATATGATTATAGGCTGTTAGTTATTTTTCTTATTGCTGCTCTATGCAAAGGTAATTGTATCTGCTTCACCTAGTGTGTGTGTGTGTGTGTGTGTGTGTTGCAGTCTAAACAGACTGTTTATCACATTAATGCCATGCCACCGCTGTTTATCTAGACAGATGAATCATGACTTAATTGGCTGTAATGAGCTCAGTTGTTTTTAATAAACTATTCCTGGCAAAGTGAACGAGTGGAGTGGTGGGAGTTTCAGGACAGAGTAGTCCGAGTTGAAAAATCCTGTTGATGTTTCTCATTTAAACACTGCATAATCTTTTATTGTGTAGAGGAGCAGTCATGGATTCTCCTCCTCAGATCTGTAATTTTACGTGAATTCTCTGTATAAACCAAGAGAGAAAAGTCATGGTTTCGGTCCGCTGTGACCTTTCCTGTTGTGGGCTGAGAGTCAGAGGAGCAGTGATGAGTCAGGAAGGAGGATGGAGGGATGGTGAGTGTTGCTCCTCCTCCAGACAGTCTGCCTCCACTCTGTGAACATGAAGCGGTGCGGTCGGCTAATGTGGCCGGGGAGAGAGCAGCGGAGCTAAGATGTCATGTCTGTCTGTTGGCTAACAATTAAATGTGGCACCTCAAGCAGATCAATTTGACTTTGAGGCTTCAGGTTTTAACTCCTCACTCATCTCTCACTCACTCTTTTCTCTCCGGCTCGCTTTCACTCTGTTGCAGTTTCTTTTCTCCCTTGTGGCACATAAACACCTCTAATTTCCTCTAATGCACCATGTGCTTAACCATCTTTCCCTATTTAGTTATTCCTTGTCTTCTCCCTTTATTCGACATGTTATCTGTCTGCCTTTTTAAAAATGACAGACAGCTGGAAAGTTGGAGTTATAAACAGTGCCAGAGTCTGAATAGAAACAGAGCTAAAAAAGCAGAAAACGGCACACGCGCCAGACAGACTCCTACTCCAGGACGGAGACGAGCGACGCTGCGGGGAAACACAACACCAGCACAAACCAGCACTTGAAATATCAACGCTCCAGCCTTCTAATTAAAGCCAAGACTAATGGGCCCTAATTGCATCGCTAAAATGTACCAGTTCTCTTCTCTCTAGTGTAACTTGACTACACTTCTCCCCATATGGATTAATGGGGACCGGAGCTGCAAACTAAAAAGCAGTTAATTTATCGGAAGATCTGTTAGGGAGGATGAAAAGGGGGGAAGGAGGAGAAAAACAGCAGAGGAGGAGGAGGAGGGGAAGGGGTTGGCAGAGAAAGAGAAGTACATTATCAGCCTCTTGTTATTGAAAATACATTTCATATCTGTCTCCAGAGGTTTGCATTCGGATTAAGCTTGTTAATTTTACTTATTCTTCACATTGGCCAGCGCCCAAACCAGTTTACAGTGTTGCAAAGGAAGACAGGCTTAACAGGACAACAGTTACATTAACTACTTGTGCTTTTAATTATATAACGAGAGTGGTTACTTAGTGGAGAGAAAGGGGAGACAAAGGGTTGGGGAAATGGTGAAAAGGAGGGGAGAAGAGGGGCTTGTTGATGGTGTAGATATGATGCCGGGTTTTAAAATGTTTCGGTTCCTTTGTGTGGTTTCTTTTGTTTATCCAGGTATAAAGAAAGAAGGCTGGAGCCATTTTCTGTGGTGAGCGAGACAAAATGTACTCAATAAGGCTACAATATACGTGTTTAAATTACTCTTTCCCCCAGGTGGAAAACCATTAAGCTTGGTGCACCAATCTGTTTTTTCTCTCTGTCTCTGCTCCATCCTGATCTTTCTTTGTTGTTGGTTTACTCTTCATAATAGCTTTTTATCAAATCTTGCTATTAATCCATTAGAGGGTGATATTCGTTTGGGGTAATTTCAGTGCACATTTCAGGCATCGGAGGCATGAGCAAGAAGCTTCTGCACCGCATTTAAACTAATGTGCCTTCAATTCTGATGTGATACCCATTACAATGCTACACACAGGCCGGCGTATTGAGAAATGTGTTTTTAATATTGGCCTCGTTAACATGCCAGTTGACTGAATAAAAAAAAGAAGAGAAAGAATGGTGAAAGCACTCTCTGCATGTATCTTCCGCATTCACACTTCATTACTTTTGTGCAAGCAGAGAAAAATAAGTCGGAATTGAGAGTGGTCTTTGGATTTGGAAAGTAATTTGCCTGCAAGATCTGTACTTTGGAGAGCTTCAGTGAGTTTTACTACAGCAATGAGTTGTGCGGTGTATAATCTGGTTACTTATTAGGCCTCACAGCCGTGGCCGTGTTGTCAGGTTGTTGATCTGCAATATATCAGTAGGAAATTCTTAAAGATTGGCACAAATGTCCACTTAGAGTCAAGGATGAACTGATTAGAACTTGGTGGTCATAGGTCAGAGTCACTGTGACTTTAATAAAAACAATGTTTTGGGCCATAACTCAATAATTTCATACTCTACTAGAAAAGTGCACACAGTAGCTTTCGACCACATGTGTCACAACAAAGGCCAAAAGTAGCCTGGCTGATTGCTGGAAACTGTTTTTGATTATGTGCAGCCCCGAGGAGGTGGTGAAGGATTTAGGATGAATCAGCAGTTAATGACCATATAAAACCGTCATTAAAAATGGTTTTGTAAATCACTACAACCACATGAGGTCCTTGAGAAACGGTCAAAAGTGTGCACAAAAAATATGACGCTAATAGGTCAAGTAATATGCGAGATTACATGTGGACAGACGGACAGATACACCCAGCACGCACACACAAACTGTACACATGAGCCCCTCCAGGCTCCTACTTTGCATAAATAATTATGTCAAAGTTTCACACAAATGTCTAATCTGATGAAGTGATGACCTTTTATATCCAAAAGGTCAAAGGTCAACTTCACTTGAACATCATAATGTTCTGCTGGCCATTTTTCAACACCATAACTCAGAAGCAGACGAGGAGATTGTGACCATATTTTACATATGTTCAGATTCTGAATTGACTCTCATGGCCACAGCTTTGTGTTTTATCAGAATCAGCTTCATTGGCCAAGCATGTCAACACATACAAGTAACTCGACTCAAACATTTGACTCAAGGGTCCTCCAGCTCATTTATTTTTATAGCTAAAAACAACTGAGAAACAACAGTGAATGTTGGTTCGACACGCACAGTGAGCACTGTTCTTCTAGGTTCAAAGTCCAACATTTTGTTGACCCATCCAACCACCCTAACCTGCTTCCTCTGCAGATTTTGTGGCTCTATAACCGCGTCCTGCTACTTCCTCCTTTGCTTGTGATGGACAAGAGTCAAATTTCGTTTTGGGGATATTTTGTGACTGATGCAGTCTTTTTTTTTAAGTGCAGTTTGACACTAACAACGACAACGACACATCCCCTTAATAGATAAAGACATAAACATACACTGTGGCAGTAACAGAAACTCGCTACATGTTTGTGCTAACTTGCAAATATATATGAGTGATTTGCATATCCAAATATGTGCTGAGGGAAGGATTTGTGATAAGGTGTCAATGAGAGCGATACCGGCCATTTACACCTAATGATTAATACACATATAAGCTGCTTTGTAACAGTTCCTGTAAGGGTACGTTTATTTCAGCGGGTATAATAAACAGACTGGATGAAAGCCATGCAAACTAACTAAATACTGTATTTACATGAATGCACTTCAATTTGTCTCAAACTAGTGAACAACAAACAGGCAAGTCAATTTATTTATATATCTATTATTGACCGATTTGAATACCTCAGACATCAACAAGTTCTTCAGATTCGTCCACACATTCAATTGTATTACCATGCAAAGCGTATCTACATAGTTTTGACATAAAGTAAAATAAAATCTGAAGTTCACTGTGACACCCGTCTTACACTTGCATCTCAAGTCAAGTTGACACAAGTACCTGCTGCAACAAAAGGCTGTGGTGTGGAAGCAAGCAGAAGGTAGAGAAAGCAATGTTTTGTTGGTAGAGATGGGAAGAGAAAGAATTACTGATGTAGGATTTATGTTTTGTAATACAAATATGGTTCCAAGCATAAAAAAGAGTTTTATTACTGCTAACAGATTTCCATTCTATTCAAATAACCGTCTTACTTCAGCATGCAGTTTGGACTCTGGCCTCACAAGCCTTGTCTACAGTCCCATTTACTACATTCTGATGTAAATGTAAATGACTGAAAATTAGAGCTGATGCACACTTTATAACTGTAAAGAGCGAAAAAGTCCACGTATCAAGGGAGAGTTGGAGGATGAGTTAAACCAACACAGAACTTGAGACTTGTGTGGAAACCAAAACTCAATGTTTTTTTGTTCTTATGTAGATAACAGGATTAGTACTTAACTGCATCATATGTAACTACATCAAGTAACATAACCATGTCAATCCTTGTTCTTGCCGAAATCTGGATCTTTTCCTAAACTTAACCTTGTAGTTCTGTTGTCTGACCCAAACCAAGTTTATCATGAGTTTGACACCGGGACTATTTCCAAGCATAAAACAGAAAAAAGGTGCGACGGACATGTGTTTAAAACTGCAACCATTCACAACACACCCACTACATGACACGATCCCTGAGGTAATTTCTTGCATTATTGACTTATTATAACCACAACTACAAACATTTTCTAAGCCTAACCGAGTACTTTTGGCACCTAACTGCAACTGATTCGAACTGCAGCTGTTTCACTATGTTAAATACAAGCGCAATAAATTATAAATTAATTGACAAATATTGTTTCTGTCTGTAAGTATGAGGATGTGTTACTGCTTACATCCTGTTTAACATTCTTTGAATGAAATGTTTGGTGACACAGTGGCAGAGTATCTCCAGCTGTGATTCTAGTCAATTGACAGTTTGACTCTGT
>CAFUXE010000365.1:416580-430484 GCA_903364295.1 Serranus cabrilla | reverse complement strand
CACACACACACGGACACCCACTGCCACCTCCACCATTAACTAAAGAGGTCCGTACAATTTATTGTATGTTGCAGATGAAAGAAAAAGTGGAAATAATTCAATAATTGACCACCTCTAAAATTAAGAAAATAGAACCATGAGAAAGGGGGCATTGTGATCTACTTTAATCCTCGGCACGCTGCTGAAAATTAAGAGACACCATTAAATGTACCTTTGAAATAAATGGGCCCAATTACCGAGATGGCTGGGACTCTCTGATGAAGCTTTTGTAAAGGCAGACAAACATGGTGGAGGGACACTCAAAAGAGGATGAAGAGCAGGGGGTAGATACGAGACGCCAAATCATTCAAAAATGATCTTTTACAGGAAAGTTAAATTCACATAAATGCTAGTGTTAGCGGTGTTGTGATGCAGGGTTCAGAGAAAACACTGGAGCTGAAATTTGTCTATTTGCAGAGATAAAGAGCGAATGATAGCAGGCATAGCCACATAAGAGCTAGCGAGCAAAGCCTGACCCAAACAATTAAAAAAAAACATGCTAAATGTAGACAATATGAACATTAGTAGCAATCATTACCCAGAGGGTTGCTCAGTTACATTAGCTGTTATGTGTGCAGGAAATAAGTCATGTTGAATGGGTTTAGGAGAGTTGTTTTGATAATAGCGTTTTGTTGAATCTCTCCTTTTTAATTATCGGGTCAGAGGGTAGCAGCTCAAACTCCCTCTCTTTCATCCCTCTTCACAACAGTGAGTGCTGCCGACCCTTCCCACCGCAATACAGCACGCTCTGTACCTCGGTATAAAACACAGCCTCAATTACTTTCACTGAAGCTCTTTTCTGACGGCAATTTGAACAAAGGAACATGGTGATAGCATGAAAGGCATATAAATCCGGTGTTACTTGCTGTGATTGTCTGTTTCCCAACCAACAACCTGCCTTTTTTTAGAATTATAAAAACGAGTGTTTATTTAAAGAGCGATGATATAAAGAAAGAAGAACCAGGATGTGACGTGTCATCTGATGACCTTGATTTGCCGATGACCTTGTTTTTCCCTTGCTATAGTTCGTCTCTTGTGTTTGATCGATCCAGGAGAGGGCCAGACCTGACACAGGGGGCTCATAGATGGTTTTGGACACAACAGCTTGTCTAAGGGTAAAGGTTAAGGCCACGAGTGTCTGTCGAGGCCCAGACAGAGGTCACAAGGTCTCAGTCAGGGTCAGGACCCCAGGTGACCCCAAGTCTGCGCCCAAAGCGTTGCATTCACATTTCTGTTGACTGCCACTGCAGCTTTTATCATATCCAAAAGAAAATAATGATTATTATCATGACTTTTAGGTAACAACAAGGAAGAAAAGTGAATGTCAATCAACATACGGGTTAAAATGATGTCATAAAATCACCACATTAGCTTAAGGAATCACTTAAAGGGTATCTAACAGGTTAACAAGTGAGATGTAAGCTGAACGCATCATCTGCAAAGCAGCCATTTCAGTCTCAGCTGGTGCGTTAAACATAACAGAGTGTAATGTGTACTGCCACCCTACTGTACTATTCATTCCTTCATTACTATTTTATATATGCGTATGATTAACACTCATTGCGTGGCTCGGCTCCCAATCTCTCTGTCGGAGGCCCTCCACTAAAGACAGCTCAAGCTTGAGAGATTTTTTTTCAGTCATTTAAATTTTTGCACTTCCATTTACCCGCCTTTTAATTTAGCGTATAATGATGCCATTAGAACAAAATCCATCTGGAAGTTCTGTTGGGAGCGGTTAATGTTCCATGGCTTTTTGCTGCTAATGCCATTGCGCCTGCATTGGCAACAGATGCTCTGAAAGCAACAGATACATTCTCTCCCAACATCATTACAATCATGCCCATGTCCAGGATAAATGTTGCTGCTTGTTCAGGACTATCATACCTGCAATGGGACTGTAAAGCACAAAGGATATAAAGCAGACTGTATCACTGCCGATGAATTCCAATTTTTCAAGCCATTTATTCATGAAACAGGGGTGTAAAAATGTGTCTCTTGCCCCATACAAAGGTGACAGGCAGTAACTCTTTAGGAAGTGAAGCTGAGGGAAACGGAAGAGAAAAGGAAGTAAGTACTCCAGGATTAAAGCTTGCTGGTTTTGAGCTTAAACTGTGTTTTGTCACAGCCAAATCTGAACTCCTTTTGCTCCCATCGCAGCTATGTTAGTGACCCTCCCACCCACCAACAAACACTCCTGGACAGTTCATCTTCTGTGATATGAAAGCGAGAGAAAAAAAGCAAAAAATTGTTTTCAGTTGCAATTTAGGTGATTAAGTACAGTGGATAATTAATTGGAATAACAAACAATTTCCTCCATGGAGGATTACTGATTAGTCGAGCTCCCCAACGCTGCCATGGCCTTTTTATCCTCTCTGCTTCAATTATGTTAATGCTAACTTTCTCTCCCAGAAATTATTGTGATTAATTTTCTCTTGTTTTGAATTACAATTGCACTGGCTGCTAGCACTTTAAAGCATTCATTAATTCCCAATTAGATTGGTGGGCTCATTTGCTCCAGTGCTGCTCGGTTCTGTAGCACTTTGTGTTTAATGTGCTAATTGGGCGAGATTAAAAACAACTAACCTCTTATGAGAGGAGAAAAGTTATTCAACGGTTACATTAGCATAATTTATCCCAGGATGCTTAATTAGACATTGCCACAATAATCATGACTACTGACTAACAACTGTTGTTAACAGTTGGATACTAAAACTGAAGTAAGTTCAAGGTTCTGTCGTAATGGATGAGGCGCGCGTTGCCTTTCTTCAGTTCTGAACATCTTGTAAATGTGTTGTCTGTGCTTATCTCCAATCATCCAACATGTCTAAGACAGTATGGTGTTTTTTTCGATTTCTGCATTTTATGTCTCTTCAGTGCTTTGTTACAACCACTCGAGCAGCATTAACAGCTCACTACTCCATTAACCCAAGACTTGGATTGTCGCTAACTCATTTACCACCATCAGAGGATCGACGCTTCAGGCAAACATGAGTGGGGTTGGATATAAGGAAAAAAGAATGCTTTCATGTCCCGATGTGATCTCTTCAAATGGGACCTGGAACCCGGGAGTGAAATATTGTTTAGCTGTGTGTACCGCACAAGCTTTTTCATCATAAGATGAGAGATGCTGGTGTGTGTAAGCCTGGAAACTGGTCTTGAGAGGTTTGGTAAAGAACTGGGGTTGTCCAGATCAAAGGAATATAAACCTTGATCATTGCATCTATCAGAGCTCCGTATAGGTTTCTGTAGTCTGTACCTCTTTTAGATTAAAGAGGACTTTTACCCATAATTCAGTACGTATTTTACTTGGGATTGAGGTTTTTGGTGAAGTGGTTATTTGGTTGTAGTGCTTGCATATTTACAACTTTATCCCTTATTCACACCTGAAACTTAATATCTCTTCATAAGGATTTCAGGCTACATATGCCCTCTTCACCCTTTAGATAAGTCCTCCAAACCATATGACCACACGTCCTCATACATACATGGAACAATTGCCATTTTAATCACATCATTAGCATTTTGAAACTAATGCAGTTGACAAAACTTCTTCCTCAAGGTTAGGAAAAAGTACATTGTTAGGCCTTAAAAAAAGATGGTTAACAATGTTTAATTAAATAGAAGTTTCTGCCGAATGTGAGGCATTTATGTAGCTGACCTAAAGTGTGACACTTGGAAGTAACGTAACTTCAAGAACAACGGTGAGTTTGGTTTTACACGGGGCACAAACACTGGCTTCCTGGGTCAAAGTACAGTGCTTGTTTGACCCATTGATCTTCCCTCTCTCTGATCTGGCACTATAGGACGACATGAATCAGCGGATGTCAAAACTATTATAATTCACATTTAGAAAATCTGTTATAATCAGCTGTGTTTGGTTTAAGTTGAGGCATTACAACAACTTAGTTAGACGTATTGGGAAAAAAGCATAGTTTGTGTTACAGTAGCTGAAGGTAAGGGGACTTGATTAAGTTTTGGAAACTGCCGTAGTAATGGTTTAAACAAACCAACGTTAAAGCAGTCTCGTAGGCCAAAGTCCAGTGTTTTCTTTTGCTTTGTCCTTTGATAGACAAGCACAGTCCCTTCTTTTCTTGGGAGGACAGTCTAGTCTTGGCACGAAATTTGAAGCATTTTCTGATTTCTCTCAAATTTAAGTTGATAGGTTCTGCATGTGTGTCAGGTTTCCACCACTATGATCGGGTTACCTTCAGTTGTACAGATATTACGAATGCTAAATGGGTACAAACTGTCCGTGCAATTTTATAATATACTCCACTCAGAATGCATCCTACGGTGCTCATATAACATTGCAAGACCCAAAAGGAACAGGATGTGGTCACAAGTGTGGATAAGTGATAATAATGACATCTGGTGTGAATAAGACTGAAGAGGGACACTATCATCTCAGTTCCCTTGTTACTTTAACCTCTTTCACATCTCAAATGCTCGGACACTGGCAAAATCTATTAGCACCCTTTTAGAATTACAATGCAGTGAATATCATCCTATCGAGTGTTTTGTTCAGGTAATTCATAGAGCACTTTGAACAATACAGAAGCATCAAGATGAACACCATTGTCCCTTGTGTACAAATGGACACTTGCTTATTTCATTGCACACTTTTCATCTATATGGAAATGAAATGATGCGCTCTCATGCCTTGTTTGCTTGTTTGTCTTGTCCGGCAGGGACAATGAAAGGAAAATAAGAATTGCCTGTGCGCTGGGAACTTTTGTAGAGGCAGCTCTCGTGGTATTATTTCAGGGCAAGAGGGAAGGAGAGCTGGATGAAAGAGATGTCCAGTGTCACAGGAAGCCTAAATTCTCATTTTGGCGAATAGTACACAGTCTTTTGAGGGTATGATTGCACTATTTGTGCTCACACATGCTCAGTTTAACACAGTTAAGGGGAGGGGGGAAATCAAATGTATTTCTACAGAGTAATAAAACATTTTGGTTTTACTTTGTTTAAATGTTTTATAGATGTTATAATGCATAACATAATATAATAGAACATATGGCACAAATACCTTCTTTTATAGTATTATGATTTTGTATATGAAGTAAAATAGATCCAAGTCTAAAATCACATGTGCATGTGTGTTTTGTGCACTTGTGTGTATTGGATCAGACAATGATAAAACAATGACAATATTATTATGTCATGTTTTCAGTTTGGCTTGTTTGTTTGTCTGTCAGGATTACGGAAAAACTGCTGGCCTGATAATCATGATTTTCATGGAGACATCTCCACTGTATTGTTCTTGTTATCTGTCTTATTTGAATGAATGTGCTTTGTGATGAGTGTTTGAGTGGCTGTCATAAATGGAGGTTTGTACCACTTAAAATCTGGTGCAGCTCTTTGTTTGTCTAAAGACACTATACATGGATTTTCAAGAGGAACACGTACAATAGCGTGCCTTCATATGTAACACATTACATACATATTATTTAATGTATAATGTTGATAGAGGAAAAGAAGCATCTTCAGGCCTTTCAGCTACATCCCTTCAATTTCCTGCCTCAAACAGGGGACAAAGAGACCCTTGTCTGCCTGTCGTGCCCAGTGCCACTGGGAAGTTAAGGCGGGGAGAATTAGGAAGGGGCAGGAACAGGGCTCCCAACTACAAGGTAACAAGGGAAAACCAATCCCTCCTGGAATTATCCTGATACTGGAGACACTGGGCTCACCAGACAGCGGATCAATGGGTCTCTCCGGGGAGGAGAAGGAAGGAGGAGGGGTCTAGAGCAGGATATTGCACCAAAGAAAGTGTGCCACGCTGTGTCCAAATTACCCCCAAAGTTGTGGGGGATCCTGTTACCTGTTCAGATGTTTTAGTTTGAATGTTCACTTGCCTGCTTTGGCTGAATGCCCGTACCACACCTACCAAGGATCTGGCTTTGGAACTAGTATTACAGATTACAAGGACACAGATATATCCAACAAGCTTAGTTCTGTTGAGGGTGACCACATAATGTGAAGCTAATGTGAAAGAAACACTTCTCTGGACTTGCAGTGTTCTTCAACAACATGTGCAATAATAGCATTTAGCTTCAGCTATCAGTCTGATGGTGATTTAGCCTCAGGAGACAACAGCCAACATTTTGGAGGTTCCAAAGGATATCCAGACCAAGACTTCCTCCTCCATGCACTGGCCATCGCTAACAGTCCAGTTAGCAAAAATCCATATACATCCACATGGTGTTCAGGTCAGCCATATTTGGAAAACACAGAAATTTGGAAAATTCGGAATGGAAGTTACTCTTGGTCAGCTCTTAGTTCACACAAACAAATTTCCCTAATTGTGCAACAAAATGAATCGTTTCAGTGGTTATTGCTGGTGCCTTTTATGTTCATGTCAAAGGCACTGAACTGTTTGTATTCAACGGAAAAACCCAAATTTCGCCTTTCCTTGTGTTAGAGTCTCCATTATGACCATTTTTTTAGGTGGTTTGAAAAATATGAAGCTAAAACTTAGCTCAAAGGGATGCCAACATTAGTGCGAGCAAGATAAATTGCAGTACCCTCATTTACTAAACTAAAGTTTAACCTCACTTAATTCTGCCACAATAAAATACAATGATATCTGGCAACACTCTGTTGGCCAATCACATTTTTGCAAGTACATGTCGGATTATTTTGCAAGTTGAATGCAGTAGTCCTATCATTTGCAAGGTTTGAGGACAAAATTATTGTCATAGTTCTATAAATCTGTGTTTTGGCACCAATGGAGAACCTAATTTCTCTAATTGTTTACTGATTGATGCCGTTATCTGTCATCAGAGGCATCTTCTGGAGTCCATCAATGATCAGACTAACTAGTTATATCTTCAAAAAGTATTTAGGAGTACTGCAGCTTATGAAAAGATATCCCACTCGTAACCCTAACCCTAGATAACAAAGTTTTCTCCAACAGTTTCTCCACCACTTCCCTCTCCAGAGACTACCTGTTAACCTTCAAGTACCACCAGATTCAATAAGACTGAGGCTCTCTTGTTTCCCTTTATCCACCAGCACACATTGCTCTTCCTCTCTCCTGTTGTCTGTCTTTATGAAAGCATTAGGTGTCCTCTTTGAGCCAACACGCATTGGAAATGAAAGAGCCGAACGCTCTTGGTCCTCGCCCTCCCCGTCCCTTACCACCATCCCACCCCTACAATGCACTCTTGTCTAGTGCCATGTTTCGAGCGAATGTCATCATCCAACATCTATGAATGAGTGGAACACGCCGCGTCACATATTGATCCACTCCCTTTGTGAGGCCTTCCAAGCTTGAGATAATTAGCATCGTCCATTAGCGACTTTGCTGAGCTAACGTGCCCATTAAGAGTCAAAGCTTCTGTTCTTTTCTGCGAACATTCATTTGGCCTGGATTTTCTTCTTGAAAGAGAATAATAAGGGAATGGTAAAAATGTGTTGTGGACAGATGAAAAGTGGAAAACATAAAGTGGGTGTTTAAATGCATTAAAAGGCATCTAGATTAATTAACACCCTAGATAGCTGGCAGCTTTGTTCATGTGCTGTAAATGATCATCTTAGCAAAGAGCAGAGCTATAATTTTGAGTATGTTTTTAAAAGGTGTTTTGCAGAGACATAGCAGAGGCCTTTTTTTTCCTTTTCACAGCCCAAATGCATGACTTCTCTTTGCCCACTTTGAAGCCAAAAGTAACCTATTAGAGTCCAACGCAATAAAGCACGTCTTTACTTCTCTTCTGTTTTTTGTAATTTGCCTTCATGAGATGAAGAATTTGTTTGGTCATTGGGGATTTTTTACACAACTTCCTGACTCAAGTTGAAGATTTCATAAAACTGCGCAACAACAAATAAAGTAGCAACATTTGCTTATGACACTGTAACACTTTGGCTTGGAGATCCAGCTATGCAGAGCCTGACAGCTTCAAACAGAATATGTTGACACTTCATGGGATTGTTCCTTCGCCGGTCCAGACCTGAGTATTGATTGCAACACAAGAGGTTCACATCTACCTGTTTACTTTCTCTGTTTACTGTTTGCATTCCTCTGGCAGGCAAAGATATTATTTCTCCGTTGAGGACCCTAGAAAAGCGGCCACCCCGCGCTCAGTGTTCGACCCAGACGCCCGCTGTAGCACTACTGATATAATGAGAGACTGTGGAGAGAAACTATACCGGTGCCAGTAGAGGCTCTTGGTTAGGCATCCAAACAGTGGCTTCCACTCTGTGGATGGCGTTTTGGGATGCATGCGTGTCACGTTGACCTTACTGACCATCGGCTGGCTAAGAGGGGAAATGAGCGCAGGGTATGAGAAGGAGGGAGCACCAAAGTAAAGTGCTCACCCTGAGCCATTATGATTAACCATCAGCAGTTTTTGTGTAATCATCGGCAATGTGCACACAGCAGAATCCCGTATGGAAAGAGCTGCAGAGAAAAATCAATCACATTATATTACTGTGGACATGCTTTATTGACCTCTGTTGGTGTTCACACATTTCATACTTGATTTGTATCTACTGGCGGGCGTTTAGAACAATGTGGGCAATTTGGGCAATGAGGAAAAACAGGGCAGCATTTTCAAGCCCGAAGCCGATGCTTATGGATTGAGTGCTACTTTATGAAAAAGAGCAACCTATTTAGATGCACTTCCTGCATACATTTTATGAAATGCCCAGAAGCGTTGGATGGAGCTCTGCCCTTATTCAGGCCCATCAGAGAGTATTTGCAGTTTGGAATGACTTGCCGTATATATATACGACTGCATAGGAGCCAGGCTGCCAGCACAATGTGCGAAACCTCCTGTAGCTCAGGCAGACAACAGTAAATAAGAGTTGGATGTCTCATTATCTGAACACCAAGCCGTGACAGCAGCATTCATCCAAAATGCATTGTATCCAAAGGTTAAGAGTAGTTATGAGAAAAGTAATGTATTATTAAAATACCTTTCGGAGTGAAGTACCTTCAGATATATTTTCCTTGGTAATGAAAGCAGGATTCGGTGGAAATGTAGTAATTTGGAGACCCATTTCTTCAAGCCTTTATTCCCCTTCTCCCTCTTCAACGATTTATCTGGGGAGAGTGAAGAGCTCACAGCTAGCGAACAGACAGTAAACATTTTGTTATAGTCAGAACCATCTCTTATTACTGGTTTTTCATTAAAAAAGAAAGCCTTTTCGAAGCATTCAAAGCATTTCGGCGGATGAAGATGCTTCACAATTTTCTCCCTCTCACCCTCTTTCTCTCCTCACTATACCTGAATCCTTTCTCTTTTTGATGCTGTTAAGGGAGTAATTGAGTGCAGAAAATGGCTTGGCTTATTTGGACTGAGCCTGATCCAGAAATGATTAAAGCTAAAGGGGTTTGAGGTATTCAAAGAGAGAGAACGACAGAAAGAATATGGTTAATGCTTTTTTTTTTTCTTTTTCCATTTTGTGAGGAGAGAAGGAGACGGGAGGGGTGGTCAGCCAGACAGGTTGGTGTTCAAGGGGAGGAGGGGGAGGAGGGGGGAGCGCACAGAATAGCCCCTACTCATACCCCTATTAAAAGCATCAGGATTGTCAGAGACGGTAAAAAGACAGGAAATCACTGTAAGAAATGAAGCTTCTTTTACCAATTACTGAATACCGAGTGCACACCTTGGAGCTCTTTGTCCTCTGTAGCACCAGTTCTCTGTCTCTCTACCCTTTTCTCTCTCTTTTTCTTTCTTCCTTCCCGCCTCTCTCTCTCCCTCTCTCCCGCGCCGGCTTAAAGCCTTTGAGTCAGATGCATTAGCACCAAGGCCCGGAGAAGAGGCAGCGTTTTCAAAGCCCAGTTGGACTCACTTCTAGCCTGTCGTTGTGGCTCCTTTTCAGGCTTTTATTCGCAGACAGTAGGGGCAGGTCTGAAAGAGACGCCCTCAACCTCTCCACTCAAACATTTATCTCTCCCTTTTTTCCCTTGCTACAGCAGAGATGATTAGCGAAGGGAGCCATTTACTGATCTGCGGCGCCTTTTCCGCACAGCGTGTTAAAAAATAAAAAGGGAGCACATTCAGCTTGTCTGATTAACACACACCTACACAGTTGTGCACATTCAGACACGTCCTCTCAGACAAACATGGAGCAAACATGGACACAGTCTGTCCGCAGTTATGGTCGACGGCAGTATTTTTTAAAATAAAGTCTCTTTTATCTTATCAATAATTGATATGAGTGTGAGCCTTTAGTGGAGGATCTGTCAGGTCATTGAGTTTGGATAGATGAGCTCTGTCGTGCCCTCTCACCCCAGCCGTGACTCTCGGGACCTATAAACACCTCCCAGACCGGCTCTCCATCCCACCTATTGACCAAGTCAGTTAATTACTTCCCAGTTAAAACAATAGCAGATAGCTAATGTAGTCAGTCGAGAGCATTTAGCGCCTGTGGTTGTGTGGGTTTGTAGCCAGTTCATGTGTGTAACGGCACAGCAGCAGTGCGATATGAGTCCACGGGAGCCATTTTAACGCGGTTTCACATTATGGCTTTTGTGAGGATTGTTGCTGTGGATGCGGTTATGGTGATAGCCACTGGTAATGGTGTCGTTAAAGAAGATATAGCTGCCAAATTAGAGGTTCACAGAGCATATTTGCCGGGGCAATAGCTGCCTTCAGGATCCATAACGTTGTTAGTGAGTTTTCATAGACCATGCTGACGGATGCTGTCGGCTTGTTCAGGGTTTGCTCTTATCAAGACACATGAGGATATTATTATGTAAGATTACTCATTTTGAGATTTAACTCTCGCTCCCGACACCCCAACCCCACCCATTCTCCACACCAATCCCTTTACATCGTCCTCACCTCATCTGTCATCCCCACTGGCAGACAGCAGGGGACACTTTTCAAATCACCCAGTGTTTTGCCACGAGCGCTGTTATGATGCTAATAAGATTTTCATTTATTTGGAAATATATTACTTCATCTTAGCGCCCTGCGTCGAGTACAGGTATTTTTAATGGTTTGAGATTTTTAGAATGGTGTTAATGTCAACCATCAGGAAGTTGCCAGAGTTGACAGTGTGTGTGTGTATGTGTGTGTGTGTGTGTGGTGTGAGGCATCGCTGCTCTCTGGCAGCCATTTGCAAGGTTAATGTTGTAGAAAACAACATCCATCTCTCCGCTCCCCCCTCTCAAAACAGTTTCATTAGTCCTGGCGCTCTGACCCCTCTTCTTATAGTGTTGTCAAATGTGACATGCTTCATATTATTGGCGAGTGATGCAATCAATAAAATTTCAAAGTCCGTGCTGCTGCCAAGTTGCCCGGCCTGGTGTTCACAGTGTGCATATTTTAAGACACAGGGTCAAATTGGCATCGCATATGCCGCCTGGCCGTCTCCCATTCATCCCCAGCTGGCTAATAAATAAGACAGGCTGAAGGCTCTGACTATCAATAATAATAACAGAGTGAGTTTAGTTTGGGACCCTTTGATGAATGAAGCCTGCGTGTTTCTGTACAGCTTTGTTTGGTGCTGACACATTGGTGTTCTGAGCGAGTGAGTCGAAGACAAACACTTTGATTCAGGGGATTACATTAGTTAAACAAATATCCAACTGAATCAGGTGTTCCCTCTCTTAGTCCATCTGTACTGTTCAGTATGCGCTTCATATTTAAATATTCTTGAAATGGAATGATGTACGGCCACGTGTAGTCTTGAAAAAGTACCTTTGTTTTTCTTTTAACTGGTAAATGTCAGCATAATAATGAGGGTTTACATAATTTAACAAAATGAAACCTTTAATGATATGGAGGTATGTTGTTTTGAAAAGTGTTTTCAAATATTTGATGATAAAAAAAACATCCAGTGAAGTCTAAAGACGCTGCATATCTGCCTTTATTGGTGAAATTATTAGTGGCATGTTGATATTAGGGTTGGTCAATATGGCTCAAATCTCATATCTGCATACAGGTCATTTTTAATAAAATAATTAATCATTTTTGGTTTCAAAAAGTATTTTCTCATTTAATTAAGAACTAAAGTGAAAAATGTTCTTGTCCTTGATTAAAATACACCATGAGTGGGTTTGAAGATTATTAGAATAAAGTGATACCTGATCAGGAATCATCAGGGTTTAACTATAAAAATAATAATGTCAAACAAATTCAATGCTATTTTAAAAACTAAAACAGTCAATCACTGAAAATTTTTGAAAACAGCAACTGTTTTTTTCCCTGACTATGCTCAGTTTAATCACAATGTATCCTCTGATCAGTAAAATATTAATGGAAATACCAAAAAGAAAACCATCAATAGTAGATCAAATATGAATAACACGCACAAACAGGATGTTACAAACATCCCTTGTTCTAGCAATACAGTTATTATATATTCTATTTTTTGTCATGATACAAAAAAATGTTTGTTAAACAAAACAAGCATCTTGTTAAAAGACACATAAAATATATTGTTATCGAACACAGTTTGTGTTACTAGTAACATTAATAAGTACATTTTGATAAAAAAAACATAAATAAACATAGACAGGCACAAATAAATAATAAATAAATAAAGCAAATGGGGCCTTTATAATAACATCCATCTCTTTAAATATTTAACTGGCTGCTGATTGGTTTCAGTCTACTGCAGACTGGTCGTTGTTATTTCACCATAGTTACTGCCAAAATATTGCTGCTGCTGTTTTGTGTGTGTGTGTGTGTCTGTGTACGTGTGTGTGTGTCAAATGTATTTTTTTAAATGGACAAAACAATGTAGTGAAGGTCTGATGTTCAAACAAAGTTAGAGTCTGACACATTTATAAAATGACCTGTGGGTAATCAGTAAGTAAAATATGCTTAAGCCTGAGCCAACAGAAATGGACAAAAAAGCACTGATAAATTGCTGTGCTCATTGTGAATTCCATACTCAATTGTGGCATTTTCCAGGGTAAATGGAATTGTACATTAAAGTCTGAATATGCCTGACTTTGGGGGAGTGATACATTTTATTTTCCCTCTTTCTCCCACAGATGTGGCCTGTAGAAGCCACAGTATTGCGGTGCTTTCAGGGAAAAGGCCATCTTTAGGACCTCTTGATCAATCTGTGACCTTTAAGTACATAGCCATCTCGTAAATAGGAGGGTGCGCTTACAGAGACTTCAAAAGCAAGGGGACCCGATAATTTCAAAATGGAGCGGTGTGGAGTGGCGCTGGTGGGGAGTCCATAAAAGCCTGCCTTGTTCTCTACACACCTCCTCTTTGCTCCACAACAGCCAGTTAGGGTAATAGCTCAAGGGAGAAAGGGGAAGAGAGAGAGAAGGGGGAGGAGGGATGGATGGAGGGAGAGAAAAACAGGTAATTACTGGTAATCATTGGTCGAGGAAGAGCTGATGATCACTACAGTATAACAGATTATACTGTTCCCTGTTGAAAAACACTGAGGAGACCGGATGTGGTGCTGTCGGCAGGTAACGACTGGGAAATTAGTCGGTAACCTTAAACCCCCCTCGCAATCATAGAGAAACTCTCTTTCCCTCTTTCTCTCCTTTTCTCTCTTTCTCTCTCATTGAGAGGAGTTACATAAATCTCAATGTTCCACTCAGTAAGTACTGTATAAGTAGGGACTATGGGTCCTTTATTATATTACAATCTTTTTTATTTAGATTGGACATCAAGTAGAGGCAAGTAGCTGTGGTTCAACAAGGAGACAGGGTGATACAAACAGAAATATTAGAGCACTTGGAGTTGTACCTCAGTCTTGATTTAAAGCTGAAATATATTCATGACATACTTCTGTCTAATAGCTGTCAGAAATGTCTGTTTAGTTAAGACAATTTAGTCTGGCTTTGATTTAAACTAAACCACAGAGTCAAATTCAAACTGTGTCCACGAGGCAATAAAAGCCTCACAGTGAAATGTGATTTTTTTTTTTTTTTTTTAATC
>CAFUXE010000365.1:406429-416570 GCA_903364295.1 Serranus cabrilla | reverse complement strand
TAATTTCCCCTACAAATAGCTTTGGTTTTCTGAGCCTGGCTGTCCAGCAACATTATCAATTTTCTGCTAAAACCATGTACGTTAAACACACACATACAACACTAATTAAATGAAAGTGCCTCTAACCATTTACTAGAATGTGCCTCAACCTTTTCCAGAAATTACTGAGCATTGATTGCAACTTTTTTTTTTTTTTTTTACCCAAACAGCAAATTTTAGCCTTTTACTATAATAGATGTGAAAATTTAGCTTCAGTGCAGATAAGCCAAGCAGCTGAAATATTAGTGAAAAAGTGGTGATCTTTGTGTGGCCACAAAAAAATATTAAAATTATATTTGTAGCAGTTACAGTAGGTTTCAAATCTCTTGAAATAATGCAATTAAAATCATCAATGCAGCTGTATTGTATCGCTTCTATTTCAATGATTTCTTGCCTCTCACATTCACAGTGAGGAGCTACTAGAAGTGTAGACTTTAGCAGAGCCAGTGTCACAGAAAGACTTATTGATCTGGAGCAGTGTCTTCCTGGGGCCCTGTGTGACTAGACAGTGGCCTCATCACAGTGGGAGTCTTTAGTGGATCAATTGGGAGCACTTGCGCTGCTTGTACCTGTTTGTAACTGATAAGACAACACTTCAGAGGACTGATAATGATTAGCTGAGGATAAACACCAATCAACAGGAAAATATGGAAGAGAATTAGCCGGGAACATTGATTCTCCGATGTTTTTAAAACATTAAATAAAGCTGCAGTACTTTTTTAGTTTCACTGAACTATTCATACATATTAATTAAATTAGACATTAGTATAGTTAAATACAAATATTCATAATCACCAACAAGAACCTAAATCGTGGAGTTAAAAATCGCATTGCAAAGTTTTCTTGGAACTGCGTGACAAGGTCTACTAAGTGGCCACGTTGTTGTGTCACTTAAGACTCATGAGATCATTGCAGTTTCATCCACATCCCATAATGGTGACACGGTGAGCCCACATCCTGATCCGGCCCCAGTTGAAAGGGAAGGCATGAGATCATTCAGTCTTGACCTAGATGCTAAAGAACATACCGGAGATGGCCCTAATGGACACAAAAGTTTGATTTTAAATGAAGGAGCAGAACATTTGAATGAAGACGACCTTTTATTGGCTGAATAAAATAAGATAATGGGGCATGAAATATGGATTGAGTCAATGAGGGAGTGGTGCTTGAGGGCAGATGCCTCTTGTGTTGACATGTGACAGCGCTAACTGTTGTCAGGGGAAGCCCGTCACTTAAAACAGGTCAGATCAAAATGTGCCGCTGGGAGTCATGTCTTCCATCAGTGCTGCCAAACAATGGCAACGCCAATGGAGGCGTAATTCTCACTCTTGTTTGTTTTCAAAATTACAGTATCACTAGCACATTGCCCACACCCATGCAGTATCCTGTTTTTTTGAAGTCCTCTTTAGCCAATGCATCGTTTTTGTCGTGGCCATTCAAAAGGAATTACCAATAACACTGCTAGTAATAAAAGGCTTGTAACGGATACATAGGGGGTTTGTCATCTCGCTACAGTTTAATCTGGCCTGCAGGTACTCCGGCAGTGGAGGACAGGTAACGTGAGACTCAAAGATTCGCTGCATTAGTTCTGCTTAGCTAACCGTGAATGCTAATTGCAGGAAGAACAAACTACTACTCTCCCCTCCTTTTCCTCTCTCCTCCCCCTTTGGCCAACAGTAGAGCCCGCTGAGAAGCACAGAGAGTGTCATACAGCTTTGCATGGAGCGGGAACAAAGAAGGTTGTTCTGCAAGTGAGATTCAATATGTAGAGAGAAAAACTCAGTTGAACATACAGCCGTTGACTTCCCCAAAGCCATCATGCTGTCCACTCACGGGCAAGATAAAAGCCTACAGGATAAGAGTTCGGTATAGAGTAACTCTTATCTTAATCTGTGGAAATCTGCTTTTTTAAGCTAAGGCATCTACTAAATAATTTATGTTTATTGGGCTCCTTTTAAGATGCAACCCACTTTAAAGAAGAACAAATCTAGTGTAACTAGAAGGGATCTCGGAGGTGTCTGCCAAGACATGTCCTGACATGAGGGGACATTCATGATAAATGTCTTAATCAGGAATTAATTTTTCCAGTTACTTACACACCACATAAATGGAGCAATGTTAAGGAAAGTGAAAAATGTTTCTGTGTATCCAGCCTTTGATCCTTTACAAAATCTAATGAGTTCTTCCATGCTGCGACCTTCCAGCAAGTTTAATTGAAATTAGTCCAGTTTCTGTAAGCCTGCTGAGAAACTAACAGACAACAGGCAAACATTCGGACAAATCGAGCTGAAAACATGACCTCCTTGGCAGTAGTAATTTCACCATTTGACACCGAACAATTACTGTGCAGATGAGATTCAGTATTGTTAAACTGAAAAGTCAAAACCATCACCCAGCATTAGTGCTGTGTTACCAAACAGCCTCTACTGAAATCAGTATCACAGTTTGACCAAAGACATCATGATTCAAAATCAAACCAATCAAAAAATTAATAGTAGAGGGATACAATCTCAATTGAAAGAGTGTGCTCCATTCAGGGGAACCCAACCGTGACACACCTTTGTGAGAAAACAAAGACTATCAAAGAAAGGGGGCTAAGAGTGGAAGAGGTAAATCCTGCCCTACTAATCTGGGGGCAAGGTCAAAGACCCGGTTACACACCAGAGGCTAAAAAGGCTCAGAGGTGCTGGTCAGCCTGAGCCGCCAAAGCTGTGATCACTCTCTGAGGTTCTGACCTGGGCAACTGAGAGGCCACTACCCTAGTGGCAACCACTATCTCCTATCAGTCTTCTATCCAGACATCTATAGGCTACCTGCAGCCCCTCAGGCGAGAGCTATCATATAGCCACTGTACCAAGCACTCCTGTCTTTACCTTGCAGTGGAGATTTATTGTAATTAGAAGATTCCTTTACAAAAGCTTGGGATCAGCGTTTCTTCAAGGATCTCTGTGCGGTCCCATGGGGGACACCCTTTGATCCTGACCTTCGAACCCTAAGGGTTAAGCCTTCCCTTTGCAAATGAGTTTGACATGATGGACCACTTCCTAATTGGCCAATTGCTCAGTGCCAATTCTGGGTCCCGCTGGTTTAACAAGTGTATGTTTTGCTTCGGACTCTCCAGTGTTTTAACACATCAGTACTGCCGGCATTAATGTCTACACTTTGATAAAAAGGTATACAGGGTCTTAATGAATGTAAAGGTTCATATAGGAGTTGCAAGTTTTAAATACAGTCTTAAATAAAATTTGATAAAGTGTGGACTTTATAATCATTTGAAACCAGTGTTGTTTGTGTACTCCATTGGGATTCCCACATGTTTTCTCTTTTGTGTCTTTCCCTCTACCTCCCACTGTGTGTTAGCCTGATAATGCTGAAGGCTATAGTAGCTCTTAAACCATCAGAGACATTGGAGGAGAGGACTGGCGGTGTCGAGTCCTCCCCTGCAGCATGTGGTTTGTAAGTTTCTGCCCCTCCCCTGCACCTCCATCTTTTTCCCAATCAGATTAGTTTGTCTAATAGTGAGAGGAAAGGTTGTTGCCAGTGGGCCCTGCAGGCTTGGAAGAACAGGTGGCCAAGTGCTGAAATGGTTTCTCTGCATTGATCTTCAAAAGCGATTTGAGGGTTTGCATCTGCCTTTGACTCCGAGATCACAAACATCTGAGCTGTGTACAATCAGAGTCCCTGCAACTTTTGAGCCAATCTTATTCAACAATACTGAATTATTATGTATTTGGTAACTGTCATTCTACAACAGGATTTATAGTCTGTGCTGTTTCCTTACATCTCACTACAGTTGGGTTCAACAGTTGCCTGTAACTGTATTCTGAGACATCTCTCGAAATCTACCTGCAGACCGTTACCCAGATGGATTACCCAGTAACCTTTCCCGATGACCTCTGAAGGGTTTGTTCACCTGCAGGACCATGGGAATCTCCCCTGCCCAAACACCTCCTCCCCAGTACACCGAGAACGTGCCTCACCAGCCGCCTAGCACCAAGACGGATTGTTTAGGGGCGCCAAATTAGTCAGGTCAGGGAATCCTTGGCCTCAGGCCCGGCTAATTACTTTCTAATGTGACGACGATTCTTTTGAAGAGCTGTTTTCTCGCTGACCAAATCCCTTTAAAAGCATCTTGGGGGTGCAAAGGGGGCCGAGAGGGAGTGCGCTGTGGCAGGCCACACCAGGGCCAGAGGGGGGGCTCAGGTTTCACTCTGCCTGCCGTGATGCATTGTTGGTGGGACGCCTAGGCTCCAGTGCTCCCCCTCCTCCTCCTCAGCCACCTCCATCCTCCTCCTCCTCTCAGTACTGTCCCTCCAAGAGAGGCTGCCGCAGAGCCTCGCAGAAACTCTGACACCAGTGCGGAGGATGCACTCTGCACATGAAACCCTACACTCAACTAATGGTTACAAATGTGTTTTCAAAGAAATCCCAGGTCTCCCGTACAAACCATACACTCACACTGCTGGATGGGCATATCTGTGCACACACACATGCGCACACATGTGGGCACATTGGCAAACACAACTGGGGACAATTTCTGTTACTGAACTGGGAGATTTAAAAGGACTCCATGCATGTTTAGATATGAGGTGTGTGGGAAACAAGAGAGAAGAACTTTATATTTGAACTGATGTCCGGCCGTTTGATATTTACCACCAACCTTAACGATTTACTACAATAAGCAAACCTATCAAAGATTTGCTTTTAGAACTTGCAGGTGGCTTGTGGCGCTGATTGACACATCACACAGATTTCAGCGACCTCTTGCTTTCTCTGCCTCATTCCCTCAAAGAGAATGTATTCCCTTCCAGGGGAGTGATCCCTAATTAGCTGTCAGGTGATAGTGTGCTGCTTTGTGCTCCCTGCTGCTGCGCTGCAGGCTATGTGGTCAGCAGTCAGTCTCCCACTGAAGTGACAGATCATCTCTCTATACAGCAGACCCCTGCAGCTGAAAGAGACCACTTGGTCCTTACAAAGAGATCCCAACTCTCCATATTAAGAAGAAGTCAATATCAAATCTCATAACAAACAGATCACTGACCCAGCAAAGACAAGAGGATCACTTGAGAATCTGTCTGCGCTCTCACTAATAAAAACAATATCAAGGGCTGTTTGTCTCCCAGCAATAGATGACTGATGACTGGATTTGCATCTGAATTATTTAGTTGCCCTTTGTGTTTGTCAGTTTGTTCAATGTAGGTGATTTTAATGGAGAAAAGATACTTCTTATATCATGTTCCAACATTCAGTGAAACTGACAAAAGCTTTGGAAAATCACAATCACATTTTGCCATATAAGTGCGAAAAATAACTATCCTTTCCTGTATTTCCCAATAAAAGCCATATCTTCTAACTTCACAGGATATGGCAGACAGGTAATTCCTGATATAAAAGATATGATTTCTTCCTGTCTGTCTGTTAGTTTCACTGCAGGTCTCCTCCAGACAGTTCCAGTATCCACCCGGGCAGCAGAGGGACCTTGTTTGAAGGTCATGTCAGCACCGGGGCGTAAACGTTAGACCTTTTTGTGGTCAGGGTAAATGTACAAGGCCGCCCTGCGGGAGCACTCCTTCCCTCTCTTTAATCGGCGTATAACAGGCCCTTGTAGAGCCAAACTGTCTGCGACACATCAGCACTTAGAAATAAAAACCCCTCAGCCAACCCTGCGACGGCTGCGGTTGGAGTACGGCAGCTGGATCATTTCAGAGGGACAACACAGACAGCTCTGCTGGTAGACGGGAAACAGGAAAGGGGAAATCCATTCTTAGACTGAGTTCATAGGATTTCTCTATTTTGAAACCTTACAACTAGAAGTTTTAAATATAAAATGTTTATTATCCCTAAGATAAAGATTTACCTCCACAATGAAAATGATGGAACTCCCTTAACCTTGTTGACTCAGTGACAGCGCAGGTGTATTTCATGGTGCTGCTGTTTTCTCTAAGCACCATAATAAATTAACCTAATTTAATTACATGATTGCAGTGTTCAGTTCAGTGCAAAAAAAAGGTTTCTCCCTAAATGACATTAGATTACAGTTTTAGCTCTCTGTTTTTTTTTCAGTAAAATTAACCATGTAAGATTATAAGAAAACATCATTTCAGATAAAGGAGAATTTTCTATGAAATGATGTATGTTTTTGTTGCTTTGTTATCTGGAATACTGGATAATCATTTTAAAGCTGCTCCTTTTAACAGCTTTTTCTAAACGCTCCAACATTCAGCTCCCCTAACATCCGCTGTATGCTGCGTAAATAAACAGTCTACAAAGTTAATAAGACAAAACACAGAATATACTGCCATCTCTCTGTGTCAGTGAAGCCAATAATTTGAAGGAGCCGAGAAAGCAAACTTAACAGTTCTAATGCTCCAGCCGAGAAACTTAATTTACCAATTTGCAGGAAGACAAGATGGCAGGAAACAAGCCAATTTGCCACGTGTGCAGCGCACAACAAACCCCAGCCTTGCTGCCCGGCCTCATGAGAGGTAATTATCCCTAAAAAAGAATGCCATGCTGTATTAAGATGTTGCCGCATCAAAACGAGGGAGACAGCCTCATTACAAGTAATTATGAGGGAATTAGAAACATCATTTAACTAAACGAGCAAATAATGTCCAGGATATTGAAGAAGCTGCCTGCACTTCTGCCGACCGCTGCAAGTCCCATTACAAAAATTGTAGGTCTTTAATAGAATAATGACATGCTTTATCTTCCCTGCCTCTCTCTGAGAGGGTCTTGGAGCAGCGGGAAGGGCTGAGGGAGGGAGGGGAGGATGTGAAAACAACTGTTGCAGAGCTCTCTGTCCTCAGTGTGGTCTCACTCTTGAGTGTGTAGCATAAGGCCTTCAAGATAATCCCCCTATTATCCTTACAAATACAAAATGGAGAGCAGAGAATTGTATCTCACATCCATTATTGTGTCAAAGGTAATGCTAATGGACTTATCTCTAGAGTAATAGCCGAGTTCTCTTCACGTACTGTAGCCTGTAATAGTTTGATGCATATTGGACAGAGAATGGCACTTCAAGAGTTCAGTTCAAGAAATGGTTGGTAATTTAACAATGAAGCATAATGCATTTTGCCATTAAAGCCTTAATGTAGATTTTTGGTTAAATATTGTTCTCGGAAAGTTCAAATAACAGAGCTGCATGTATTTGACCTTTAGTTGTAAACATATTGGGTTTTAAAAAACTGACTGAAAGACTGAGATCACAGTTAAATCCCATCTCTAACAAAAGCTTGTTTTGTCCTCATGCTTTTTATGCCTGTTTCAGTAAAAATTATCATTTTGAATCTATGGTTTTACAAGCAATGCACCGATATATCTGATAAATATCGGTATCGGTTTATCCACCATGTTCAATCATTTTTTGTTAAATGTGAACAGTTTATTTTACATTTTAATAAAAGATGATTATTCGTTTCCCCTGGCACATAACAAATAACAAAAAAATGAAAAAATGACCAGCATTTCTTTCTGCTAGCAGCCAAATCGTTATTTAGAACATTGATATCGGCCCAGAATTTCACAATCGGTGTACCCGTACATTTGACCATATTTGACTTAATATACTGTCCATATGTCTGCTTCGCCTGGTTCAGTAGCATATGCCTCTTCTGTTAAGGAGAAGGGGTCGGGGCTGGGGAGAGGAGGGGGGGGACAAACACAATTTCCCTTCAGCTCCTTCATTTCCAGTTGATATAAAACAGAATCATGAAAAATCACTTCTGGTCCAAGCTCTCCTTTTTAACCATTAACCCATAAATACAGAAGCTGGTTAAAGCCAACGGATGACAGGGCCTGCCTCAAAAACCTTGTTACGCTTCCCTCAAATTCATTTAGGGAGCAAACAGGTCTTGAGAGTTGTCTGGCTTAATGCATTGCGATCGCTTTTAAAACTCTTGTCTTGAGGCAGACCCGGGGCTCTGCATCTGCTCGTGGTGTTATACTTCATAACCTCCCACTATAAAATGAAGCCACACATACCCTCTTTAAATCAAATGGCTGTAAATATGTGAGGTAGTTGAAATGCATCATCCAAATGCGTGATGAAGGGACGAGGGGAAAAAAGAGTTCTTCAAATATTAGACAAGAACATTATAAATAAAAAAGTAAAGTAATGTTGTTGCAGGCTGTTTAAATTTAATGGGGTCTCTATTAAGTTAGTTTAGATCTACATCATTTTATCTCAAGATGTAAAAGAGGTGATATCCGCAGGTTTTAGTATAATTCATTATGATCCTGTAAATATGCTCTAAAAACTATCCTGAGAATCAATTTGCCCGGTGCTCTCTGTCTTTGCCTCTCCCTCTGCACACAGTGTGTAGCCCACAGTTTCCATTACTCCCATCATAAATTATACCACAGAGTGAATTACACTTGCTTTTCACCTTACCAGGCAGGTTTGATGAATCCTAAGGCACAACACATCATCTCAACAAATCTTCATCACCATGCCAGTCGCTGTCTCTTTGCAGTTTAAACCACTTCAAATCATTTTCATTGCCCTGCTATTAAAATTTGTAATTCACACCTGCCATTGCAGTGATACATAGTTACATCGAACCCCCTCCTCTCCCCCCACCTATTCCTCTCTTTCACTTATTCTCTCCTTTGCTCGTCAACGCATCTCCACACATCTCTCTCTCTCCTGTAAATCAAACAACCTCAGGTGACAGGTCATGCAGATTTCCCACAAGTCAGTGGGGTGCAAACATCCATCCAAAAGAGCGGCGCATTGCCGTCACACCTGATGACATAATGACCACTTGGAAACTAATAAACAGCTTCATTCAACCAAAGCTATTGCTCCTTTTCATAAGCGTTACGGTCCCCCATCCCTCTCTCTATCTCTCTTTTCTCTCCCTCTCCTATCTGTCACAAATTCATCCCCCCTGCGCCTCACCTCTTCGCTGGTGCCGGAGTTACCCATAAATCACTGCTGTTGTCTAACGCTATCCATTTTCCCAGAAACACAGGGCGGCTGTTGCAGAAATTGGGTCAGGCATAATCTGCAGGGCAGCAGAGCCTGGCTAGTCATGATTCTGCTAGGTAATGTAGCCATTAGCACACAGTGAGAGATTGGCGGGATGGGTAGAAGGGGTTGGCTGCTGGTGGGGGTCCCTTGTACATGATGTGACACCCAAGAAAAGCTGGCAAATGACACGGTTTTATCGCTCCCCATCAACCACGGGGCGTGTGTGTGTGTGTGTGTGTGTGCTTGGGAGTGAGTGATTCTCTTCAGGCTTGTGTTTATTATTTCCATGTATTGAATTGTTATGAAATTGAACTTTGACAATGTGTGCTGGACCTCTGGAAAATCCAAACTAGCCACTGAATTAACAAATATGGTATTCAAAGTGTAACTGATGCAGTAATTCATTGCACACATGGAGAAAAAAGGAACAGCTTCCATTAATCATTCAAGAGTCTTGAACTTTGACAATATGCCTCTTTATTATGTTTCCCCCTTTCAAGGCCTGATGCTGGAGACCCACAGGAGGCTTCAGACTTCAAATGAGAGAAGCCCAGAGGCGTGATTGGCTCATGATGGCGTGCATCTCTTCTCCACCTTGCAATACGCTTCATCTACTTCTTATTTACCTCTGTCAGTGTTACCTTTACAAGGCAGCTCGCTCAGGTCATCCACCTCCTGATTTCCTGCAGTGTTGTTTTTAGCAGTGTTTATTCATTTTTAATTAATCTAAAAGTATGGCCCTTTGCAGCTTGAAAACACCAGCAGTTAATATTTTATTCTGCTTGTAATTTGCATAGGAATCAAACAAATATGGAAGTTGTGCAGAAGGGTAAATGCATCACATTTCACACTGCACCCCTACACATATAAGCTGCAACTTGATATAATATTCAGAGGTAAAAGGTAGGAGCCAATAGCTATTTAAACTATTATATAAACATTAATGTCATTTTTGCCAGTTTTTCCTCACTTTAGCTGTAAAGCACAGGTGTTCAGTTTAAAGCACCTGAAATAAAACCCTCCATGTGAGAATTACTGCAGCTCTACAACAGAAATTCACCTTTAATTTCTCATACTGTGTAGAAATAATAACACTGTTTTTTACAAAACAAAACAGCTTGTGAT
>CAFUXE010000365.1:389099-403330 GCA_903364295.1 Serranus cabrilla | reverse complement strand
CTTTTACTGCTTTGTAAGGGAGCCCCAGACACATTACAAATGGTCAGCTTTAATCATCATGTCAGCGCCCTTCCCGGTAGCCACACAACCGGTATTCGGTGTTACAGACAGGGATGGAAAAAGGGGAGAAGAGTATGGACGCTGATGAGGATGATGATGGTGGTGATCATCATCAGAGCAGCCAGACAGAAGCATCTGGATCCACGCGTAAATATCGTCAACTGGCAGCAGCTGCTAAACGATCTTAACAAAACGCTTACGCAGGGGAGGCTTTACTGAAGGGGGGCGAATATATGAGGGCAGTCGGGGCGGATGCTGGATTTATGGTGGTTACACATAAGGCGTGAAATCTGCAATGACAGTTAAATGGGTTTATTTTATATGCCGCTCTTTTCAAACAAAGACCTTTGTCAGTGGAGCCGCCTTCATCACTTTCAGACGACTTTTGCAAAGTGAGATTAGTTCATCACAGAGATAGTGGACATAACAGGCTGCTATTGTGGCGCGCAGAGTGAATTACACGCGCTGTTTTTTATGTCACACTTGGCGTTTATAGGCCACAGGTCGAGCAGTGTATTAGTATGGAAATGTTCATCCCGTGTTTCTGTGCAGAGGCCCCAAACAGCGAGCAGCGGGCCTAAGTTCGTGCTCTATCACAGTGATAGGTGGTGTATGGCCGCCCTACCGCAATAACAGAACAAGATCTTTAGCAGGAGAGAAAGGTCTGAGAAAGACAGATGAAGTTATGAGGCGCTTTGATCTGGGAATCAAGCTTCGATAAATATTAAACAAAGACCCTTTACACGTGTGTATTATGATATATGGCGTGTCCAACTCTAGAATAAGGAAATTACCAGAGAAAATGATATCAATAAATTTTCTAAGTATAAACGTTGATTACGTTTCGATTTTCATTCAAGAAAGCGGGGCCTGCTCTTTTTTCAGGAGGCGTTTTGTGTGCGTCCGTGCGCGCGCACACAGTGCACGTAAAAGAGAGAGAGAGAAGGTGTAAGTGTGTGTGTGTGTAAGAGAGGGAGAGAGAGAGAGAGAGAGTTGTAAACGAAGCAGAGCGCCCGAGCCCTGGAGGTGTACAATTTATGTAATCTGAGTGTGGAAATGAACTGGGTAATTTATTGGAAAACACAAAGTCAGGAAGATTGGATCAGTACAGCCTATCCACGGGCTCCTATCCATCAAGTTCCAATTAACAACCTAACCATTGAGTTTTAATGGCTTTCCAATCTACTGCCCTGATAGACTCATCAATTCCTCGGGGAGAAATTAAGAAAATCGACCGCCCCTCGGCGTTTCAGTGTCATTCTTCACAGCAACTATATGTCAAATTAAAAACACAATTAAAATTTAAACTGTTCCAATCAGACGGTGCCCCGCAACCTATGTTTCACTTAATAGAACTTTGATGAAAATCTGATGCTCGCATTCAATCAGCAAAGCAAATGGGATGGGTTTAAAACAAGATTTCCTCTTCGAGAAGTGTCAAAAGAGTTGTTGGAGCACACGAGTTTTGACGCGTCAGATAACTTGTGTTTGGCCTCTGATTGTGGAAATTCACCATTACTTTGTATTTAGAACAGGATGCATTTGTTGACTCACAAGAAGGACGTGAGAGGTGAACCCTTTTTACACACATATTCACGTTTGGCTCATTTTATCATCCAGGGAGATGTTGCTTGATAAACTTTACAGTTCAGGGTTAAGTTTATATTATTCTCTTATTAGTTCAATTTAAAAAAATACAGCTGATTAATTTAAGTAGCTAATTTCATGAACCACTGCCAGAAATGTTCCTCTAGGCTTCTGCCATGACAGAGCCAATTTTGGTTATCTAAATAAATGCTTTAATGTTGCATTATAACTAACTTTAATAATCCAACACACACGTGAGCAGACACCAGTGGCCACAGAGAGGAGACTGGCGTTACGCACGGTGGTCGGGCCACTTGTGTGTTTCCAAACTGGCACTAAAACCCCTGATAGGGCTCAAAATGACCCATTCAGCTCTCCATTTTAATGTGATCCACTGAGCGCAGTCTCTGGTCACGTCCCGTTTGCCCCCGTTCCTGCAAATGTAGCCTACTTTATCTGATTTTGGCCCCGCTCCCCTTTCCCTCCTTTACATACAGATGTCGCACAAATGGAAATTATCGAGTGGTAATTTTTTCAATTTATGCGCGCAAATCAAGGTCATACGCTGAGCCGAAGCGGCGCGTGAACGTTGTTCTTCCTTGACGCAATATGATGCAGACGTTCACGGATCGATATGTGCCAGAGGAATAATGCCATAGCAATCTATTAATTTGCGGTAATGGGGCCGTGTTGAGTGTGCGCGGTAGGTACGCGTCAATACTTGGGTGATCTGACGATATTTGAATGAACCCTTTGTCTCCTGATGAGGTCATCATATAGAGTTTATAGCTGACTGATTCATTTCCAATAACTGCATTAGCCTACTGATGAAAACAGAAAATGACCTTTCAGGCAAAGGTTGTTCTGGGGAACACACGTGCCTCATAATATGTTACATTTTAATTTAAACTATTTTCTTGTTTGGTATATTTTTAATGTTTGGGAAACCCAGAAGCAGTATTGGAGTATTAGATATAATTATGCAGGCAGATTGAATGTTAAAACTGACCTCAAAGCTGTCAATAGTTCAGAGGAAACGAGTTGTTTGAATTAAAGGGACCAGAAGCAGCTTGGAGTTTCTCTGCATGACTACAAGTGTCCACCTGGACTCTGTCACCTGATCACAGCATGAAGGTGAACTCTACTCAGATTCAAAAGGAAAAAAAAGAAATGTTAAAACTTTTATTTTATAATATTCCATTATTGTGATTATTTATTTTGAGGATTTATTACTGATAATTGATCATTGCTATTTATTGTGCCCAATCCAACAGAGGGTGCCATGAGTGTTCACTCCCCTCTGAGCCTCCTCCCCTTGGAGCTGCAGTTCCCCCTCTAATTTAAACATTACACGTCGTTTTTTTTTTGTTTTTTTTTTTTAGAAAAAAAGAACAAGAAAAATGCAAAATGTATTAAATGTAAAAAAAATTTAAATAAACATAAATAAATAAGACTCAAGTGAAGTATTTGCATGCTGTTTAACCTGGATCCTGTCAGTAGTCTAATAGTGATATCGAAATCTGATTCACATTTTTTTTATTAAAAAGCAAAACGATCTCTATATGGTAAGGCAACCTATAAAGTATTTTTGTGCACTTTTATTAATTTCCATTGATTTTTTTTCTTCAAATCACGAAACTTTAGTTGAACCTACACACTCGCTCGGCAGTTGTGCTTCCTTATTCATGAAAAATGTAAATTAAATTTGCATGAAAACCAGTATGATTATTATTTTTTTACCGTTTAATGTATTAAACTTGACTATTTAATTAACTTGCACACAAAGCTATACGTGTCACGTCGCACCAAGTTGTCCAGTGACACCTGTGGGCGAATGTGTTAAAAATAACACTTTAAACATTTATCTCATATTTTAAATTTTGCTCCTTTTTCCGCAATTTTTAAAGCTACGACAGAGAAATATAAACTTTAACTATGGAGACAGTAAGATGTTATTCTACAGATAAAAAACAACAAACAATAAAAAAGTAGAGTAAGTCTCTGATGTCCTTAGAACAAATGCACTGTTTCAATGAGTTGCTCCCTGTAACTCTTTACAGTTTCCTCATAAAATAGTCTCTTATAAAAAAATTAAAAAATAAATTAAGGGTAAAATTTGCAGCTCTAACAATAATGTAGCGAAGGAGAAATGCTTGTCAATGATCCTGACATCCTTCCACCTCACACTGAACATTCAACACACACACACACATATACACACACACACAAGGCCATGATATAGAGAGAAAAAATGCTAAAAGACAGCAGCTCACACTCAGGGAGTAATGTCCTCTTCTGAATACATTACCCATCATTTTGGCAAGATGGTGGCAATTACGCATCTAATTGACCGAACCACTTTTTATGTAAAATAACGTTTTTTAAGTGCATAACACCAAGACGATTACAGAAAGCTACCTGCTCAAGCCACAAGTGTGTGTGTGTGTGTGTGTTCGTGTGTGTGTGTATGTGTTTAAAATTGAAATAATTAAAAAAAAATGCAAAAAATCAGAATGTTGTACAATAACAAAAAAATAAATACTTGTTGAGAGTAAAATGGCTTCATTTAACCACACTTAAATTATCTATAGAATTAATACCAACAAGCTAAATGTAAGGAATATTCTCCATTTATTTCACAACATGGTTCAGCAATACAATATCAAAACGTTGTTTTTACTGTACAAAGGAGAAGTGGCAGCTCCCCTCCTCGTGCCTCATTAAATATATACATTTACAGATTTTTTTACACCAGTGTATCGATATTTCTGCCGCTCCTGTTCAAAAACACAAAGTAGATTCAGAGACATTGGGAGCTCACACTTGTGCTTGAAAGACGAGTTCAAGAGGGCACAAGAGTGAGGATCACTAAAACTAAACATAAAGCTACATGGGTATTTTACAGCTGACAGTGTCTTGATTGTCTTTTTAAAAAAGGGGAGGAAAGAGAAATTACAACAAAGCCTCATCAATAATAGATGACAAAACATGTTTCCCGTTTAGTGGAGTCATTCATTCACAGCACACCGTCAGTGTATTGCACATCATCGCGTTATGAGGTCTGGAAATGGAAATAAAATCAAATAATGGTGTCAGATGATAAGCAGGCCCGCGCCTCGAGGCCGCCAAGTTTTGTAAACAAGGTTAAAAAAAAAAGAAAAAAAGGAAATAATAGAGCAGTTGGCTTGTCCAGAAACGGTGTAAAAATTATATGGAAAAAAATAAGACACTCATCAGGCAGTGTGAGCAGGTGGACTCCTGAGGTGATGATAATAATAATAATTATAATAATAATATAAAAATGGGATTTGAATTGGATCTCGTGTAAACGGCACCCTTTTGTAAAATGACACAATATATTTGCCAAAATAGGTCCATGTAGGCCTGACAGTGTGTCTCTTTTCTTTCTTTTTTTCTTCTTCATTGAGTCAGTTTAAAAAAATATTAAGTTCTTTTTTGTTTTTGTTTTTCAACTTTTCGGATGATTTTTCAGCTGTTTTCAAACCGGTCTGAGCAGCGGCACGGATGTGACGATGGGATGGGAGTAGTAGACGCCCGGATGCGGGAAGGTGAGAAGCGGCTGGCTCACGGGCACGTTGGCACCGGCGCCTCCGCCCTCTGAGGCCGAGTTCTCGTGGTAGAGGATGGGCACCCGGACTATCCTCTGCGCCGCCGCGTGGCTCAGGTTGGCGGCCTCCAGCTCCGCGGCCAGCTGCCTTTTCCACTTGTTCCTCCTGTTCTGGAACCAGATCTTCACCTGCGTCTCCGTCAGGTGCAGGGACGCGGCCAGGCCGGCCCGCTCCGAGCTGCTCAGGTACCGCTTCATGTCGAAGGTGGACTCCAGCTGGAACACCTGGCTCCGGGAGAAAACCGTGCGCGTCTTCTTCTTGCGGCACGGCTTCTTGTCGTCGTCCCTCTTCTTCCACTCCTCCAGTTCGTCTTTTTTGGCTTCGTCCGTGTCGCTCTCCTCCAGGATTATCTCGTCGCCACTTTTGCTGTTGTTGTGCTCGTCATCCTCGTCGTCGTCTTTGACGTCCGGCTCGGATTTGAGAACCAGGTCCGGCGAGTCTCTGTCCGTGCCCGAGGTTGGAGAGGAGTCTCTGGCTGCTAGTTTGTCGGCGACTGAAACGAGGACAGAGGGACATGTGGTCATAAACACTGGAGCTGATGCTTGTTTGGAGTTTTATTACAGCCTGTTGATACTGGACAGCCTCAGACTGAACTGCTCAGAAACAGTGCCAGAAAAATATTACATGAGCCATAAACACAAGCCGTTTAATAGATAACATCGTGTTCCACAGTATTATTTACCTAACTAAAAAATAAAATATTCTCAAAATGTAGAGCTGCTTTATTTATGTGAATAAATCGGTTAATTACTCTCTTAATTGAATAAGCTTCCCCATATCTTTGCATACTATAGAACCATTCATATAATTTAAAACCCCACGTGAATAAATCACACAAACAGGTAGGTAAAGACGCTGTCAGTGACCAAGCCTCTGGGGGAAGATGTTCCCACTGAGCGCCAATAGACAAATCAAAAGCACGCTGCGCATCGTCACCCTCATCCGATGATTTGACGATGTCTACTTCATTTTATGCACAGCGTGTCACTTTATTGATCTATTATCGCGCGTCGTGGCATAACAAAATAGGCCTTCAAAGAGGACAAGGCGTCAAATCACTACACAGCCTGTGGTGTGGTAAAGACAATGCACGTCATAATATCTCCCTCATCACCAAAACGCACAAAATCCACTTTTATCGCTTATGAACAGGAAGTGCAGAAAATGTCCCAAAATATAACGTCACTAAACCTATTGCTGACAGGTTCTATGTTGTGAAAATTATTTTGAAAAAATAATTAAGTTTCCCTTCTCCATTCTAATGAAAAAGAAAAACACTACATCATCAAAATATAATTAAAAATGAGTATCTGCACCTATAATAAATGATGAATAGTGTTGTTTTGGGTCTGTCAGTCTTACCTTCGGTTCTGTGCAGGTGGGCGGAGGAGCTGAGGGTGTAGGGGTACCACCACGCCGAGGTGCGCTCCAAGTAGTGAGCCGGTAGACTGAACCTCTGTGCCGGCAGGTCAAAGCGTGGAAAGTTGAAGTCTGCGACCTGGGAAAGGGAAAATCCTCCCTCCAAGGCCGCCTTGGTGGCAGCCAGCACGGGCTTGGGTTTGGACGGTTTGCTATCACAGTTCAGCAGGTTCTTAATGAAGAAAGGAGAGTCCTTGGCCGAAGCGCACGTCTCTTGCGTTGTCTCTGGCATCGCTGTGTTTGTGGTCTGAGCGCAGAGGACCACGGAAGCAGGAATTAAACGGAGAAAACAAAGCGAAGCTGACTTACGCACAGCCGATATCCTCCTCTGCGAGGAGTCCCTGGTTTATTCTTCTCGGTGATTTTACGCGGAGACTCGATTTCACACTCGCGTCAAAACACGCTTCCTTCCAGGCTAGAAAAATAATAAATTAAAATATTTGAGCGGTGAAGGAAAACGCGCATAAACATGGAGATGTCTCATTCCGGGCTCTTTTCGTCAAAACGCAAACTGTGTCCACCGTGTCAGTCAGTCTGGCGTCTGATGCTAATGATGAAATAAAAATGTCATCCAAGTTAAATGCGGAAAGTATAGGCGATTGGGCATGTACAATGGCAAATGGGATTAAGGGAGAGACGGTGAGGAGAGAGAGAGAGAGAGCGAGAGAGCGAGAGAGAGAGAGAGAGAGAGAGAGAGACCGTCCCCTCTCTGTGCGCTCTGGCTGCAGGCTGTGTGCGCTCGCCTGTTATTGGTCTCATACAGTCTCCAATTAGGCAGCAAATGAACACAGTGGCTGTTAGCGCCAAAAAGGAAGGTTTGGGATAAGCGCCTCATCACACAGCTAACATTACATTCAGCACGAGGTTACTCATGATCCAGCGTGGGGTTGTTTTTTTATATTGAGATATGCATTTTTGAACCACTTTCACTCAGGCTGCAGGTGTCTGGTGGATTTATTAAATCCGGCTATTTATGAAAATATTTTTAGAGATGTTACACTTTATTCAACTTCTAAAATTATCACCAAAAGCTATTTATTTTAAAGAAAAAGTGGCCTATATAACCCGTAAACCCACATGCCAAAGCCTGCATTGATTAGGAAGCCCTACATGTGATGGTTTTATACAGGGAGTCCGTTCAAAAACATCACTGCATTGACTAAAAAAACACATTGTGTGTGTGTGTGTGTGTGTGTGTGTGTGTGTGAGATGTACAAGCCATAAAAAATAACCGTACTAAAATAGCGCAAAAGCGTCAGTTTCATGTGCTATTTTGAATGTTTTGTTTATTTTTGGGTCAATAAAACACCTTTCTTGTGCAGAATTCTTCCTAATTAATATCCAAACTTTGCAAGATAAAATAAAATGTAAGTGTACGGTCACCATGCCAGCACTCTAACCTTCAAATAATCCCCAAATTTCAAGCCCCTCAGACACAATATGAAAAAGGCCTGAGATCAGGCTGCAGCTACTCCACGTGTCACCAATGGGCGATTAGATTCATATTTCTAATTCATTGATTTTCAGCGAGGGCCACTTCCACAATGTCTGCGGGTCGCACAGTCATTTATTCCTCCCTAATCGATTAGGTTAATTCATCCCTCAGATTGCACTCTTTGTAAATGTGCTATGTATATTCACTCATTGATATTAATTGACTTGTTAAAAAGCAGTCCATTGGTTGGAGGCTGCTGTGGGAGAAGGACGGGGAGACAGCGCCCTCTGTGGGCCGAGAGGGGGGAATGCACGTGTGGGGAGAGAGAGAGAGAGTGCGTGTGTGTTTGGTGCTTGTATTAATCACGTTGAGGCGACAAAAATCACATCACACTGTCACATTATGGGGACTTCCCTCCAATTTGGTCCCCACAAGGCAGAACTCTAAATTTCCAGGTGGAGATTAGGGTTTGGGGTAGGCATGTAATAAGGGAATTAATGCAAGTGAGCACTGCGCAATACATTTAAATTTTATCAAAACTGCAATCCAAATCACAGGAGGTTGTTGGTGTTTGAAGCAAAATATGTGTCAAAATACCATTTTCAATTAAGTATTGTGGTGTTACAGAGACGTCACTGCCTACAAATCCTAATCTACATCTTTAAGACAGATATATGTCTGGTACAGACCCTCCAAAAATAAATAAATATCACTTCATGATGAGTTTACAGCCCTAAAACAAATCGACACATCCTCCAAAGTGACAAAAACAAGTTTGTTTGAGACCCAGACACAGAAGAAAAAGTCTCCTCTCTCAGTACAGAACATTTGTCCAGCAGTTTGATCACACGTGGCCTGTTCTCATTTCAGTTATGAATCATCCCATAATCAGTTCCCTGCAGACATTCATTAGCCATGTGATATGCAGCCATAACAGAGGGTGTCAGTGACGAGGTAAAGGTTGCACTGGCTGCCAGGCTGCCTTTTTTTCCATCATTTGTGGGGTTCTTACAAGCTCTGGCGTGTTCGTGTAATTAACACGTGTTACTCATTTAGTGAGCTGTTCAAGTGGAGATATCTTGTTACTCCAGTGTAATTGCCGCCTTTTCTTTCGTGGTCATCATCACAGGTATTTGATGGCGCTCAGACTGAGGTGTCAGAGTTTCTATGAGCAAAATTAATTTGCATTATTTCAATAAACTTCAGTCATTATTTCTGAATACAGACAAGAAGGTCCAACTCAATGTATGTACACAGAAGAAACTGGTACTAATCATTCTTAACAGTGGGCATTGGTTCAACAATCAAAGGATTCATGTATGAAAGCTTAAATTTTTGAAGTAAATTTGGGATGTCAAGATTATTTCACATCCAGATTCTTATATATTTTATACTTTCTTCAAAAGTGGCCACTTTGGGATAATTGTTGTATTCAAGACTTTAAAATTGGAAAATTAAACCGGTTTTCATGTCATATCACAGCTGACAAACATGAAATCTCTTGTGAAAAAGAAAAAGTCCCTTATATTTCATATTGTAAACAGAATATCCCACATTATATAGGCCTGCCTATCTTAAAAAAATGACCATGCTCTCATACTAACACAGCAATGTTTGAGATTATTGTGAATAATTTCAATACTTGTAAGTACTGATATTTCAAAGGGAAGACAGCGGAGGGTGTACAGTAGGAAATTAAACAGAGAGAAGCTGATGCCTGATAAAGGCATAAAATAAATAAATATATAATTTGGAGCTCTTCAGCGTGCAGATATCATTACTCTCCTCTCTGTATTATTATTTTAACCCTCAGATAAAAGTGACTCTTGAAGGCTGTTATCATATTGGCCTGATTCCCAGGTTGTGTTTTTGAATAGTCCAATAGAGATTGTTGAAGGGCCCGGTAATATTTATCACATGATAATAATAATTTACCTCAATGTTTCACATAGCAGTCGATAACTGGGGATGAAAAGACCACAATGGTTGCTTAAACAGAAAATAAGATTCTGCACTTTAAAAAATGCAGTTCATATTATGCATTGATTAGAAACATGCAGTAGACAAAGCCCAGAGGCCATATAGGCCTTCTGAATGCTCCATAAGTCTATTTTTGTTGCTCCTCGGGTAGGTTACTATGACTTTTATATTATTTATTTCAAAGCGCCCAGATATTGATTATTTCACAAGGAAAAATGACAAATGGCAGGAGGGAATGACACGGTCAGCAGGTTCTATTAGAGAAATGATAGTGTTGCTCGTGGTTTGTTAAAAGGTCCAGTTTAGATACTTTATAGGTTTACATCCATCATCGTCTAATGACCTATTTGATGAAAAACACGCGCTCTGGTGACAACGGCCCTGTGCAGCCAACTTCGCTTTGTAATTGCTCCCATATTAAATATAGATTTTTGTTTTGATATCTTGTGAGAATTCCTTTCGGTGGGTCAAAATTGTGATAAAAGACATGGATGCAATGGCAAAAGCTCAGAGGGAGAAAACTGGAAGGAAAATGGGAAAAATAGGTGGTGTAGAGGTGTTGACAGTGGAACTGTGAGGAGGAGTGGTGGAGGAAGTGTTCAAATCTGTTATTCAAGTAAAAGAAGAAATGTAAAAAATACTCCATTACAAGTTCAAGTAATATAGGAAAAATGTACTTAAAGGCATGCTATGCAGACATTGTTGCTTACTGTTTGTAAATTCCTCTCCGGTTCAACAAAAGCGAAAGCAAACCCCAGAAAAATGAAAAGAAATTACTAGGAAATACAGGCAGAGGGAAAAGTCTCTGCAAATATAGATATCACTACACACTTACAGTGGGTCATAAGTGATGATCGAGAGGGACTACTTTTTTCGCTTACATTGCCTTTTAGTGAAATCCTGCATAGTATATCTTTAAAGTAATTTGTTCTCATCACATTATTATTTCTCATGCATTAATGTATGTAATCAAGCATTTCACAGCTGTAGTTTCGTGAGATAATTTTTGACATTTTACACATTTTTGTAAGTTAATCTTTGTCTATATATTCAGACAACACGTTGATAGCTGTTTACAGTATTTGTGTGACACAAAGAGCACAGGAAACAGATCTGCATATTTTTTTAAAGTATGGTATAAGGTGCTTGTTAGAGATGAACAAGCAGCTTGCAAGTGCTTAAAAATGACAAATAACTAATATAGGTCCTTCTACGTGGGCAATAACTAATGGTTACAGCCTAATACCATACAACAAACTATGACTGAGCAAAAAATGTATATGCAATACATGAATAACTAACACATCTCTTGCCAACAACCCATTATGTACATATGTGTGCCATGTTTCCGTGTAATTTGAAGTCAGCTCTGCAAGTTTGCATTCAGGTTTCCTACTCAAGGAATTCATTTTTCTGATAATTTAACTAAAATCGTATTTTCTTTCAGATTATTCTCACACAACATAACAAATGCCGTGTCTTGTAATTTTAACAAAAGGGAAAAATAAGTTGTTTATCTGCCCCATGATTCAGATCTGCAGTTTAATGGGTTCTTCCTTAGCGCATGTTACACCCTCAAACAGCTTCATGAAGAAAAAAAAACTGTAGTTTTTCTGTATTCCTGCTGACAGACAAACTAAAAACACAGCCTCCTTGGCGGAGGTAATAATCTTCTTTTGTCAGTAAGAGTCCTGCATTTAAAAGTATTAAAAGAGTATTATGTGGATGGAAAACAAGCATTTATCACAGTAACCTGTCCGCTCTGTGTCCTTCTTGCACTTTTAACTGGACACTCCTGTTGGCACGAGCCATTAAACCATCGAAGGCCACACCGAGATTGCTTTAGATTTAAGTATTGCATTTAACTTGTAAAGGAATTGGTGGCCCTCCACTGACCCGGCAAGCTTTAATTGGGATTGTGCGAGTATTGATTGTAAGTGGCCGGGCGAATCTTGAATTACAGCCTGATTAGCTTTTACTCGGCCTCTTGCGCCAGCCAGTCGAAGGAGCTCAATGTCATTCAGGTTGGAACACTTCAGCGGCCACTTGACTAAAGGGAATCTTGTTACTTCCTGTGTAAACAGGAAAAAACATGTATTTAAGGAGGAGAATGACAGCTCTCCTGGCAAATGTACTTTAGTCACACGAGGCTGTAATCTTCCTCTAGTGTATGGTCCCTTTCAGGAATAATGTCACATGTACCTGAGTAGATATGGGCACATAGAAGATGTATTCTCCTTTTTATCTCTCCTGCTCTCATTTTATCCACATTTTATCACTCCTTCTCCTCCTTTATTGTTTCTCAGCAGAGATGATGACCTCTGTAAGGTTTGGATGGAAACAGTCATAGGAGCGATGTAGCCCTTTTTCTCTATTATGAGCAGCTTCGTCTGAGCCCTGCAGGCAGCCAGCCTCAATATCCACCCTCTGTACCTCCAAAAACTCTGCCGTGGATCGTCAGCTTTTACCCGGCCTGCCTGTATGTGTCATTACAACTCGGTAATCTGGAGAGGGCAACAGAAAAGTTCTCATCAGTGTCAGCCTGAGATATAGATATGGGCCGGGTAACAAATGGCCAAATGCACAGGCAGCAGAGCAGACCATCAATAAAGCAATTTCTTGTGTCATAACAGCCGCGCTTTTCCTAAAGCCAACCTTTCAAAACTTTTCCCTCTGCAAATCGCTGCAGCCCCACCATTAGAGTCCTGCCTTGTGAATTTAATGGATTCCGTACAAATAATATTCCACCATAATGGAAAAGGTTGAAGTCACTGAAGACAGATGAAGTCATAAACACGTATAATTGAGAATCAAAGACCGATAAATTTTAAACTGCTATCCATTTTCTCTTTTTAGATGATGATCTATGTCAGCACGGCTGCAGGAAAATGGAAGAGATTATGGGGGAAAATTATAACAATAAATTTTCTAAACATACACCTTGATTATGCTTCGATTTTTTGGAGGGGTAGAGGGCGAGGGAGGGGGGTTAGAAAGAAGGCTGGGATTGCTGAAAGCTTGCTGGCTAAATGGCACCATAAAATAGGTTCCCTGCTCTTTTGCCTGCAGAGCGTAGGCATGCCTGGAGGTGTGATTTTCCCCCTCCTCTAAATGGGGGAAATGAATTGTGTAATTTATTGCAAACGTGCACACAGTGAGATTAGATCAGCATATCCCATCAAAGGAACAACAATCAATCAGCCTCTAGTTAACAGCTTGAAACACATAAACCAGGGCACCTAATGGCTTTCCAATTTAACAGATTGATAGACTTATCCGGTCCTAAGGGATGAATTAAGAAAACCGGGTACTTTCACACAGGCACTGGCACTTTTGACAGGACCTTTTCCCCCCTCTAGCTTTCCTACCATCTTTACTCCTGAATATAGAGATAAGGTTAACCTGAAAATAAAGAGAAAGTCGGTTTTCCCTCTTTTCTTTTTTTTCCTCCCCTTTCTGTTTGAGAAAGCACTCCAGAGCTGATTTGTTATTCAGATGAGGCGGGAGTGGAAGTGTGTCAGATGTGGAGAATGGGCTCATTTTAATGACCTGATTATCGCGGGTCATTTGGAACTGTGAAATCAAGGGAGCTATTCAAAGCCACTTAACAATATCTAAATGTGACCCGTGCGACCCATTCAACCAAGAATGTAGTTTAAAAAAAAGGAACTTGTTTGTTTCATATCTTATTAATCCAGTGATTGATTCGTGTAAACTCAATGGTGCAAAAAACATTAAAGGAATAGTATGAAATTTTGACTTATTTCATAATTGCCAAGAATTGATAACACATTTATTTTGTAGAGACCCTGCAGCTAGTTAGCTTAGCTTAGCATAAAGACTGGAAACAGGGGGATATAGCCATCCTGGCCGAATCTAAAGGTAAAAAAAAGCTCCTTTAAAGCTTAGAAAACACAGCAAAACACATGAAAACAACAATTCAGCTCCTTATTAGGAGCAATGCACCAGATTATTTGTTGGTTACGAGCAAAGAAACAAAGTTAATGGTCAAGAGAGGAAGAAATAGTCGATAAATTCTCATTTTTATCTCCAACAAGAAGGTTATGTTTTCTCTTTAGTTTGTTTGTGAGTCTGTTTGTCGACAGGATTAAAAAATCCTG
>CAFUXE010000365.1:346996-388596 GCA_903364295.1 Serranus cabrilla | reverse complement strand
AGAAACAAAGTTAATGGTCAAGAAGAGAGGAAGAAATAGTCGGTAAATTCTCATTTTTACCTCCAACAAGAAGGTTATGTTTTCTCTTTAGTTTGTTTGTGAGTCTGTTTGTCGACAGGATTAAAAAATCCTGTATTTTAATAAAAACGCTAAACTGTGTGGCCAACTTTAACTTTGCCAGGTGAGTGCAGGTTCTGTAACTCGACTCAAGTTTAGAACATGTTCAAATGGATGTTTAACACCAAATCAAACTAAAGTGACTGTACTGAATCATCATTGGCACTAAACGAATCAGTAACTTTTATCAGTGGAGCTCCCCTCACTGGTGACTGAGAGCACTGTTGCAGCTCAGCTCAGCCTGGTTAAAAGCTTTCTGAATTATGATGTGATAACTCAAAAGCTGGGACAGCGATAGGCTGCTTTTCACTGTGAATGGGACCAGGCACTGCAGCCCGGCGTCGTCCGCTGAGCTGCAGAGATGCCCAGTGGCATTACAGGGGAAAGTTGGGAAAGGCTCAACTTTATTCTGATGTCCTCTGATGCAGTTCAAGTGACAATCAGGCTAAAGTCAATCACACCTCCAGCTTCATAGCTTCCAGCGCTAAGAAAGGACCATCATGCTGAACGAGAGGTAAAACAAATACACTTATTCCTGTTCTGAAAGGGGGGAACTGTGCGACAGGAAATTAACAACTAACATCTGGATGTGTGAATATAGCATTACAAATCAGTTTTGCACAGGCTTAGTTTTGGACTGTTTGAACTAGACATAGCCACAAATCTTTACATGTGAACTGTTAATTAAAACCTATAGCGTTTGCAAGAATTGATATTATATCATAAAACATAATATCGTAAAACACAAGTGCATTGATATTTTTTACATCCCTAATCATCGTTCAGATGCACTTCAGTCATCAGTACTACATTCAGTATTTTGCGAACTATTGCACAAAAAGGAGTGGATGTTAGAGGGACTGAGCTTAATGTAGAGGCAGTTTCCACTGTTCTGATTGAATAATAAAAACATTTGTTTCCTCATATTTTATGCACGAGGGTTGCATTCTTTATACAATGAGTAATTCCTTAAATTCTATTTAAAAAAAATTTCAAATGGCAATATACTGCCTTGCTTGCAGTCCCGGAATATATGACAATATATTGATTCGTATAAAGTGTCACCAGTTTCTTGCAAGGAAAATGTCAGTGACCACGAAACCGAAACTGAGCAAAAGTATCATCAGTAAGGTAATCTGAAATTCATCAACAATCAGTACCAAATACCAGCCTCAAAGAAGCACACAAAGAAGGTTAACTGTCTGCACCGTCCTCTTGAGATCTTGGCTACAAACCCAGAGCCTTGACCCAGAGAACTAGCGTAATGCACACTCGGTGTCACCGTATTATCTTGTCCACATCCACGGAGACAGCTGATCTCTCTGTGTCACTGCATAATTGAGGAGCTGTTGGTATCAAGGATGTGACCCTGAGAAGGATGAGAAAGTGTTACCCTAGACCCCCGAGATCAGACCAGAGCAGCCGACTTGAGTCAAACCACAGACGGGGTGCGTCCACAGGCCAGAGACAGACGGCAGTCTCCCCCACAGCCTCTGGAGCCACTGGCCCGTAACATATACATGTGACTGATGTGCATGCTCCACTGTGATGTGACTGAACTCCACAGTACAGAGAAACCAGATCTTCTCGTCAGAATAAAGTATGTGAAGGTCCGGGGTCAATTTTGTCTCGTCTGAGACACTTCAGGAAATGGATTGAGATTCAGCTCATGAGGTTGGGATGAGGCAAAATTGATTACTGATGGATCAATAGATTGGCTAATGAATAAGAGCCCATTACGAACCGATCAAAACTAATAGCACTTAAGCTGCCTCTTTGTTTCTGCTTTTCCATCAGCTCAGCAGAAGCCCTGCAGCTATCTGACACACGGAGGGGACGGATGCTCCAAAACTGAAGAGGACAACAGAGGAAATACCCAAACACAAAACAGGAACAAGACTATTAAACTCAACAAGAGTCTCATTCTACAGGTCAGAGAACAAAAATTGTGTTTTCCTACTTGACACTAATACTCGTATCCTCCCCGTGGACACAACTCCGCTGACCCTCTTGTTCGTTCTGTGAGTGTAGCAAGGAGCACATGATCACAAAGAGCGCCCAAACATGATTGCTCCCCCTCCTTGTGACGGACAGTAATTGGTGTTTGTTTGCTCTCTCTTCTCCCTCTCTTGTGTCGCGGGGTGGTAAAGAGTGCTATTACTGTCAGCTGATTAGTATGGCTCTTCCAGCAGCTGTCAGGACTGCCTAATGAGAGGAAACTTGAGCAGAGTGACAAGAGAGGCCAGTGCGCACACACAGACACACGTTATACATGCATTTAAAGCCACAATAAGAGATAGATAAAGATATATTTAATTTATTTCTTGTATTTAGTCAAAGAAATAAAAATACTGTCTTTTGATACCAAAAAAACAACTTTTTTGTAGCAGTTTGGGGAAAATCCTTTCCTGTTTCGACATGAAAATGCCTCCATGCACAAAGTGACAGGACCTGGCTGCACCTCTGCAAAATTAGGAAATTCAAGGAAAGCCAAAAACAAGATAACGTATATTTGTACACAGTGCCATGGAAACACGCTGCTATGCCTCCATCCTGATTGACAGGTCACTGTGGAAGTGACCTGTCAATCTGAACCCACATCATTTAACTGTCTGATACTTAAATTCAGTTATTTTTATTTGAGTAGTTTCTTAATATTTTCAGTAGTAATTAAGACACGCAAGAAGCTAATAGCCTTCAAACTAAGTGAAAATAAATTATTCCATTCATACCTGTAGTTTATATAGTTTTGGTCATGTATGGGTGCCCATAAAGTCTCTTTACATTAAAAAAATATATATATTACAAAGGCAAATGATGAGATATCTTAATCAGATTTGTTGTATTTACTCAGTGGTTATCATAGTTTTTCTATTTAATTTTGTAATAATTTCCACATATTTGTCTGTTCATTTGCTTCTGTAATATTGTTTTTGAGTTGTAAAGAGACTTTATGGACACCCTGTACATTATAGACATAGCTAGATACAAAAGCTGAATATGCAGTGTACTTGACATGGAAGCTGGAGGCTATATTAAGTATTCCGCAAACATAAAATTAAATAAAAATCTCCTGAGTCATATCATCATTTTCCTTGTGTTTAAGTAAAAATGGGGAACACAAAAGGCCCCAGCATCAGCTCCTAATGGATCTTTCAGAATTGCTCTCCTAATACATCAAGCATTCACAGCAACCCTTGACAACTCTATCTTCCACACATCTTAACGCACCCCAGAGTCCTCAGGGCATCCGGGAAAATTAACCATTTAATAGCAATAAATAACAGATTCTGACTCAAGGGGACTTCAAATCAGCCTCACACACACACATGCACACACACAAAGAGAAGCCTCACACCGAGTGGATTAACACCAAACAGTCCGATCAAATGTTTTATGACTGAGATATGTAACACCTATCTTTTCCTCCATTCACGTACTCACCAGCCTTACAGGTTGTGACAGCTTTATAGAAACTCTAACACACCTCATGCATGCAAGTTTGTTTTTTGGAGGAATTAATAAGCATTCAATCAAACTAGAGAACGATACTGAAAGCAGATGTGATAATATACCAGTTACCTTTACTAGGAGAATGTAACTAAGTACATTTACTCAAGTACTGTACTTGCATATTCATATTACTTTATACATCTTCTACATTACATTTCAGAGGGAAATGTTTGTATTATTGTCAACCACATTTAATAAACATCTTTACTTACTTTGGAGATTAAATTATATTTGAATTTGCTCCACCTCAACTAACTACAACCATAATCTCCAGGAAGTCCTTGTACTTTTTATACTCCACGAACATTTTGCGAATAATTCTCCCATACTTTTATTTACTTAATACTTTAACATGAGTAATTAAGCAGTTTACCAGTTGTTACCACTATATAAGGCTGCATGATTTGGAAAAAATATTCAAGTGTGGACTATTTTTACTGATATAGAAATTTGGATATGATTCAAAATATTGGAGGGAATTAACATTTGTGCATCATTTTTCCTGTTTTATTTGAAAATGTATTAAAATGATCATGGTGTGATTTTTCTTTCGAGGATCCCAACCACACAGTTTTTTCTTTACTGTGTAGAATCCTATTTGTAGGCCGGACATCTGGCAGCACCACAACACTTAATAACTCAGAATGGCATTATGACACAATTGTGGCAAAAACAAACATTGTAGCTCGTATGATTGGGTATTGCACTCGTCCAAATTAAGTTTTCATAAAAATGTCCACGAATTGTGCAGCCCCAATTACCACAGAGGATTTGGAGTACTACAAAAGAGATTCTGAGCGGTTTTAGACTTTGTGAAACCATGAATGATTGTTACATCCTGGCATTTATCTTTTCTGTCAATAGTATTCCCATTAATACCTCTTTCCTTGTTTCTCTCCTTTTCCCCCCACTGATGACGTATGCCGTTACAGGCCTTTGCATTAGTCAAAATGGAGCATTGATTATTTGTAAAAACATAAGTGCAAATCAAATCAACCTTGTGTGGGGACAGATGAGAGCTGCCTACCTGTGCACACGCAGGAATAGGGGCCAGTTATTGACCAATTGATTTGATATGAAGGAGGGGCATTCTTTTTCCTGCAGCGGAAAGACCTTCGATGTAAGGCTAGCAATCACTCCACCACCTTACCTCCAACTACAACTACCTCTAACAGCCAACTGTGTCCTCAATCTCCTCTCCAACGGGCCCAGGTATGCAACTTTTCCGTCAGCACTGTTATGTATTTGGCTTTCTATTTCACTTTAATAGGGGAGAAATTGGCAACATATTCTTTTACAGCCCCCTGGCACCATTAGAAAGCCTGCTGTCATTTGGATTATTTATGAAAAACTATTTCATGCTTACTTACATTTGCCGCTTATTTTCCCCCAGTGTGACCTGCAGCAGATTTAGCTCCATTTCGAAAGCCTTAAAGCCAATTCTTTATATCTGCAGGTCAGCCTTCTCGATTGAGTCGAGATTGAAATACCAGTGTGTAGTGGGAAAGGTATGGCAAGAGGAAACCAATGGTCTTTTATTGTGTTGAGGGCTATAGTAAAGAGAAAAGGGAGGGGGATACTAAAAGAGGAGAAACGTTAGAGGGGTGAGGGCGGGGGAACGGGGGGGATTTTTAGGTGGATATAGAATTGGAGACACCTGCAGAAATAAGAGGCAATGCAAAGGCAGCAACAAAAGTTGAGGAATGAATAGGCCACAAACATACAGCTGCTTGCAAGCAGCAAAGACAACAAAGACCGGCAAAGAACTGAGTCAGCAAATTGGCATAGAAACTAAAAAAAGAAAGGACATAAAAAAGGAAAGTGGTCTTAAATCCGCAAGATTTTATATTTCATCCAAAAACATGTCAAATAGCGGTGCTTTCAAGGTGTTTTACAAGGTCTACAATGATAAACTTTTCTTGAGGAGGGGGGGTGTTTGTGATTTTTTTCTCCCTGTGTTCCTAGAATCTATACTCATATTCTTCTCTGTACAAGAAAATTGGCAATCTTTGTCTTTCAACATATCAAATAAATCAAAATAAACCTCCCCACTAAGGAGCTCGACAGGCCAGGACAAAGCAGTCACACTCCCCTCTGCAGCATGCATCTATACTCATAATCCCATACTGTATGAGATGGGGTCTTTCACTCCCCATTGCACACACATACACACACTTTTGATCTGGGCTTGGCCTGGGCTTTATACAGTGACCCTAATAAACTGCGGCGTGGCCGGGCAGGTTTGTCACTGTCACAGGTAAATGATGTAATTAATGAGCGTTCAGCGGAGGGGATGGGAGTCGGGGTGTTGGCTTTTAAACACCTCTCCAGCTGACTGGGTTTGGGGAGGCCCAGCTGGACACAGCCAGCGGATCGATAGGGGGTCAGGGGTCAGTCAACCCTCCCATTATGGCCCTGGTAGCTCCCATCATCGTCTGGCTAACGATGCCTGCAGGAGAGCCAGAGAGGGAGCCACAGCAGGGAGAAGAAGCAGCTTCTGGAGCTTCAAGCTGAGGCTGCTGAAGCTTAAATCTCATAATGTTTGTTATTGTTGTAAAAATCTGTACAACTATACGAGTGTATAACCAGCTTTGAGATGGTTGGAGCCTTGATTTTATGTTACTAAGAAATTCATGTTAATTTGTCAGACACATTGTGTTGATTATGGTCGATTTCTGCAAGTACAATGACAATTTCTTTCTGATCTGGATTGGAATAGGCCAAGTAATCTCACCCTAGTGGCAAATTGTTTAAACTGTATCAAGAAAATCTTTTAGAACTTTAAAAACCCTAAAATGAAGGTTTCTAGCAGTGCAAACTGCACAGAGCTGTTAATTGTCCACATCTCCTGCTAAATTTAATGACAGATTAAGTTTACAGAGCTCCACACTTCTGTAAAATGTGACAGTACATTCATGTTACTGCTGTGTCATCATTAGTAATGTGCATCTTTAAAAAATACAAAAATAAGTGGCGACCTGTGGATAATGTCAGTATTAGCACTGACTACAAGAGGACAAAGAGAACAGCAGGAGGCTGTGGGAAATTGTTCCTCGTCAGATTGGTTTAATCAATAACTGAGTCTACTGACAAAATGCTTTTTGTGTGGAAAACAAAACTCCTTCTGTTAAAATTTTTGCAATGAGTTTTACAAAGGTTAAAAATACAGCTAAAAACATGTATCCCTGTCTTGAATGAATCTGAAAAAAATTTCCAAGCCATTCAGTACATTTCTCCTTTATGAAAGAGACATTTTGTTGTTGTTATTCGTCTGCATTAATGGTGTATCTATATAATTCCTGGGTTGTTTGATTACATTAAAACATGAATATGAAAATATGAATTGAAAGCATTCATTTTGAGTCTGGTCTCAAAAAGGTTTTCACTCTTTACTCACTCAACAGCCATTCGGAGAGATTCAAACAGGGATCAGAATCACAGACGAAAAGTAGAGGACATAGCCAGCTAACCAAGCAAAGTGCAGAATGAACAGCTAAACACTAAACAGTAAACAAGACATTTTACACACCCAAAATATTATAAATAACTTTCATGAACTGCAAACACATGATGAAAGGGTCAAAATTCTAAGACAAAACAAAACCCAAACTGGACAACACCACAGTAACGACAGTCACAAGGTAGACGGGCCTAAAATCATACGCTGCTTTATTGTCTATTTAACTCTAAATGGGACCATAATTTACAAAATGAACATTATGCTGTATTGAAGAAGACTTGAAACTAGCAACTATGACTATAAAACTCACACTTCATACAATCTGACTTCTTTTCATAGTGGAGTCGTCCCCTGCTGGCCAATAGAAACAATGCACATTTAAGGTGCTTACGCATTGGCTTCACTTTTCAGTCCGAGGTTGTTGCCTTATCAAAAATAAACAGCTAATTTTTAAGTGTGCCTCACATCGTTTGGCGCTTTAAGTTTTTTCAGTCCTGTTTTTCAATCCTACTGCTACCAGTTAGTTCATGTTGTTGATACATTATTATTATTATTACAGCAAGGGGACAGGGGTGGTCGTTTCTGCTCCGTTTGGGTTTGATCAACATCTTAAGGGCAGCACCCTAATCTAAAACTTCCCTCACATTAGCAGAATTGTCCCATTCAGACCACTCTTTACTCAGACTCAACAGCCACTCCAGCAGATCCATACAGAGATCAAAACTCAACAGCTAATTTAGAGTGTGCTAGAGTTTTTAATGCTGTGAGCTCCCAAAGGAATACTGGGACCAGTTTTGTTCACAGTGTTGATACATTATTAATATTACAGCAGGGGAGCAAATCGTTCCTGGCTAGATTGGGTTTGATCAATATCGTCAAAAAGTCAGAAGCCTCATTAATCTAAAACTTCCCTCACATTAGCAGGACTGTCCGATTCAGGACACTCCTCACTCCAGATCCATACTGAGACCAAACCTCAGAAGCTCATTTTGAGTTTTTAAAGCTGCATCCCCCCCATGGGATGCTGGGAGCAGTTTTGTTCATGATGTTGATACATTATTAATATTACAGCAGGGGAGCCAATTGTCCCTGGCCAGATTGATCAATATCCTCAAAGGGCAGACGCCTCATTAATCTAAAACTTCCCTCACATTAGCAGGACTGTCCAATTCAGAGCACTTTACTCCTGCAGATCCATACACAGATCAAAACTCAATTTAGAGTTTTTTAAAGCTGGGAGCGTCCCATGGGGACCAGTTTGTTCTTGATATTGATGCATTATAATTATTATTAAAAGGGATCGTAATATTAGGTATATTCTACAATTTAAAACCACAAGACTTTGCTTCTTTTCTTTCACTGAACTTGAAATCTCTGTGTCCTGATTAGGGAAAGCCAAAAGGTGATTTTATTTGTGTACTGAAGCACCTTTCAACAACAAGGCAATTTAAACTGCTTTACATGAGACATAAAACAGCATTAAGACGAGATATAAAAGAAAGCCAAGTCAATAAAAAGGCTGTAAAATAAAAGGGATGATAAAAATCAACCTGACTGCAATTAAGTGTTGCTCTTTATCATATAATTCAAGGAATTTACTTTACATTGATCATGTTTAATGTGACAGATATGTAAATAAAATAAGTAGAGCTAAAAGTATTAATTGATTAATAAGTAATATTATTTCAAGCAAAAACGCATGATTTCTGCATGTCTTATGTCATTGAACGATAAATATGTTTGCATTTTGGGCTGTTGGTGAGACAAAAAAAGAAAGCTGAAAACATGTACATGTACATTTTTTTACCATTTACGAAACCTTTCATTAGACCTAATGATTAATTGATTAGCCAAATACTCAAGAAAATGATTAGCAGAATAGTCAAACAGCAGAATTGTTAATTGCAGCACTAAAAAAAAGAAATCTTTGTCTTGTTTGAGTCAGAAGTATGAAGATGATGACGAAGATAAGTGCTAGATGTGAGCAGACATGCTGAGAGTTGATATTCTACCTGTGACCCGTTGGTTTAAAGATGTGCCAGTGGACGCACTATATTATCTTCCTATGGACAGGCTAATCCATTATCAGCTCTCTTGCGGTGCGAGTGAAATGCTCGTATTAGGGCAACTGTGCGTTCAGAGGCATCATTCAGGACAATGAGCTATAGCCAGAGAGTGACAAGCTAGAAAAATGTCCCCACTTTTCAGGCTGTACAAATGACGTTTGGCCACGATAACTCACAACTGGACACTTCATTTCGAGTCGGGAGCTCGCTGGCCAGTCAAAAGCTATCATACCATCTTCTTTATTTGTGGCCCATGGTTTTGGTAGTAGGACCATCAAATAAATACTGCTAAAATGCCACTTCAGTCAAAAATATTGGCCAATTCTTTCTCCGCCGTGACTGGGTCCGGATGGCAACCTGTTTCTGATGGTATAAACCTTTAAGAGTCAGGTGGTCGGGCAGCCGGCATCCATCAGGCCCAACAGCACCATGAGTTAGTGTTGGATATATATGCATGTGGATAAGAGTGAATACCTTGGAGCCATTCACAAAGCATGATAGTCAAATGAATTGATTACCAATTTATCACTGGGGAACTGCTTGCTTAGAGGAGTAATCACTCACCAATAAAGAAGAAATGGCTATGAATACATTTCAAGGATGACAATCTTTGAGGAGTAATAGTATAATTTGTCACTTGTGACAGTCTATTTGATTGTTCTCGATATTTCAGCCGGGTGGAATATTGGACAGAATCGCGCCGGGTTGTCAGAGCCAAGCCGAGGTGCGTGTGGATTCGTCGAGTGGTGCTTTAATACGGTAATAAGGCAGTCAGAAGAACACTTAGACTTCCTGAGGTGACAGCAGCTTTATCGCGCATCGCCTCATAAAGTCCCATCATATCTGTTCGCCACTATTATCAAATGGGTGTTTAGCCTGCTTCTGTGTGTCCGCGTGTGGGTGTGTGAAAGACAGAGAGGGAGGACGAGTGAACAACCCGTGTTTGTGTGTGTGTGTGTATGTGCTGAAGGTAATGACATGAGAGCACAAAAAGATGAGCAAGAAAAGTGAGTTGATCCTGGCTGAGGGCAGAAAAACCACAAAGATTTTGAGCTTTTTATAAGAAAAATAAGCCCGTCCTCCTACGCTGAAGTGAAACATTTCTCTTTTTCTCTCCTATTCCGTCCTGAAGCCCAGGCAGCTGTGGTCAAACTTAGGTCAATAAAATGTCTGTCTGTCCATTGAGTTGCCACATCTATCAAAAGATGAAAGTTTGTCTTTAAAGGAGAGATAGAATTCAGCAGGGAGAGAGTGGGCCTATTCTGTGAGGCATGCAGGAAATTAATCAAGGAAATGGGGTTTTTGGTGTGCCTATATCACATCTAATCTATCCTTTGTCCACATGTAGCCGGCTCCAAGCCTCACCAATCAAGAGCGACACGCTGGCTTTATGAAAAGCCACTTGTTCCCTGCATAATTGGGGGGTCTCATTGCTGAGTTAAATGGGAGGGTGGAGGTGGAGGGAGGGGCAGTCTTGTTTGCCCATGTAAAGTGTGATCCAGATAATAGCATTCTCATCAAAGGCGGCAATTACATTCATTACAACGGCGCAAGGCGCGCCTGCAAGGAAATTAAGTGGTGAGAGGAAAGAAAAGCTTAATATATACCTCCTTTATCCTATCCCCCACCTCTCAGTTCTTTTTCAAATGCTCCTCGTGGAGCGGGAGACCTCAAGAAAGAAACAGTCTCAGTAGGAGAAGAATAAATCTTGTCAAAGTCCCCCTTCACCTTTTTGCCTCCAAGAGGCTCCTGTCTACCGTTACTATGGCTGCACTTGTCTCGGATTAAAAAGCTTTTTCCAGGAGGGTAATCTCTAATGCAGCTTTTACACAAGCCCAACAAATGACACAGAGTCTTTAAAAACTGCTTAAGACCTTCTCTAAATTAAATTCCAATTTCTTTCAGGAAAGGAGGAGCAAATCAATTGTCTTGTGTGGCGTTAAACCACAAACAGCCTGTAAATCAAGCGGTTAAGAGGAGAAGGGAACCTTTTCATTCAGGCCTTTTAAATGTGAATCAGAGCAAGTGGATAACACTGCAACCTTCTCAAAGACAGGTGTTGTCCCAGAGCCCATTCTACACGAGCCACTGTGTATACTCAAACTCGCTCATATTATTTAGATTAGTGCTGTGGAGGTGTGGAGTTCAAGTCAGCCTTTACAAAATGTTAAGTATATGAGTAATTGTATCAGAATTGTACCAAAAAGACATTTTGGATTAGCAGGACTGATTTATATCACATTGGATATTACTAGGGCTGCAAGTAAAGATTATTCTGTCTATTATTTTCTCGATCAATCAGTGAAAAATGTTTCTCAAAACATGCCACAGTTTCTCAAAGTCCAAGGTGGTGTCTTAAAATGCCAAAGATATTTCGTTTATTATGTAATAAACTACAGAAAATAAGATCATCTAAAGTGCTAAAAAACAGCATTTCCTGCTATCTTTGCATGATTGCACAATTAATCAAATTATCAAAATAGTTTCCGATTAATTTGCTGTCAATGGATTAAACAACTTACCGTTGAAGCTCTAAATATTCTGTCATTTTGTCCGTGGGTAAAGGTAAACCATTCAACATCAAACGCAGTTTTTCAGTCATTTTTAAGTACTGTCCAGACGTGTGACTACAGCATTATTGGGTGTAAATGCCAGCCCCAGTAAGCCCTATTAGAGTATTACCTACTCTCAGGCTCATTAATAAATGCTCACTGCCCTTTAAAAGAACAGCCTAATATATTGTGCAGTAGACATGTCATTAATGCAAAATTAAGTTTGACCAATTATTCCCCTAAAGTAATTTTAGGCTTAATAAATCTGTCCTTCAAACCGACAGCTGCAGGAAATGCTTAGTATGAGAAACAACACAAGATTATTGTTTTATTGATTTATATTATAGGAATTAAAAGCAAAACCATTGAAAGAAATGAGAGCGCAGAGAAGTGCGCACTTTGTCTTTTTGAGCCGACAAATCATTGTGGCTGTGTGTAAATTATTCAACAGGATCTGGCCCTGGTGGAAACCTGAGCATAATTAAATTGCAATAAAATAACATTAGTGTGGACAGGCTGTTAGAAGGTGATGTAATTGGTTGCTCGCTGCGGTCATGGTTCAACTGATGAGGTCGACTGTCATGTCTTCCCCTGGTCCGGTACATGCTGTCCCCCCAGGGACTGACAGCTGACACAGAAAGGGCTCACTAGCTGACTGTACACTGAACTTTACATGTCTGTACAGTAACTACCAGGATCTGAGTAATCTTGATGAGTCAAGCTTTTCCCGTAAGCTTAGGACTTATGAATAATACTAGCCTTCATGTCATTTTTGTATCATGTGGCCTGTGAAGTACACAGCAGTGTGTGGTAGAGTGGGGAGGGAGTACCTGTTTCACCAATGAGACGTGTGCACCATCTAGTGTCCAGATGTGGAACTGTTCTCACATGTGGCCAAGCAACAGCAGTTCCAGGATTAAGTTTACCTGTCAAAAAATGATAGAAAAGTATGTTTAAACAATTAAAATTACCTAAAATGGCACAGAAACATATCATACACAAGCCTGGTTATTGTACAGAATGTAGTGTAGCTTGGTAGACATATTTAAAACCCTAAATGAGTGGCTCAGGTTGCATAGTAAAGAATTACAGGTTTACATTACTGCTGTAATACTACTGCTCTGACAGAAGCAGTTGTAACGTGGTAAAAGGATACTGCGGCTTCACTCAGCTTGGTCGTTTATCATCTTCTCCTCAGTGGTTTTCCTACAACTTTGACACAAATGGGGCAATGCGATCTTCACCAAGCGCTTACTGGTAAATTATTGATTGTGATAAAACATGAATGAGTCAATAGCTTTTGAACGTAATGCAATTGTTGTGCCTCATTTGCCACTTGCGCATAATTGCAAGCTGAACATCTGAAAGTGTGGCATGTCACTGATGTGAATGGATATGCTATCAGTTAACTTCATTAGCTTGGTGGCAAGAGATGGGTGTTCAAAATCCATGTCAGTACAAAAAAAAATGCTATTGTGCTTGAATGACATTGTGCATTGTTTAATGTGTATAAGATAGTTTGTTATGGTGGTTTTAGGTCACACACATAAAACTGTTTAAAAACCAGATAAGGAAAAACTAGTAAGGAAGTAGCCACAGGATTATACAATTGGACTGCCGTCTACTTCAGTAGAAAAACAAAAAAATAACAAATAAAAAGAGGGAGACTAAGTTAAAATAATTTTGAAAATTACAGTGACAAAATAAAGGCTAAATAAATGACGACAAGAAGCACACCAGAAAGGAGACAACAACCCAATACATACATACAAGAAATACATGAACAACTTACTGACAGCGCCTCACTGAGAGCTGTGCTATTTAAAACTTTATTATTATTACTATTATTATTATTTTATTTGTTAATTAAAACTATGCATCTTTAAGGGACAATAAGCAGAAGAAAGCAGCTTTATATTTTATCAGAGAGCCAATAACACACTGAAACTTACATGTATGTCCTGTGACAACAGTGTTTTTTTTAGCTAACGTTAGTTCGACAAATGTTTGTTTGTAAATGTTTGGCAAACACCGCTTCACACATTCATTTGTTAAACGTACATTATAAACAAGTGACCTAACTTTATTCGACACCTAACAACATGTCATACATGGGACTAGTGTATTTTCAGCAATACATTATTTATAAACGTATAAACTTTATCTTACCTGCTTCCCTCCAGCACGTTCTTGGCCTTGTCGACTATCAAAATGGATAACTTCGGTCTCCAAACACACAAAAAATGGCAGGTATGTGCGTTTTCGATTCATTAGGTTCTTAAAAATGTTGAATGATATATTTTTGCCAGTTTCATACTATATTGGCAACTGTTTTACTTTGTATTTTGAGCAGCGTTACTGTTGGGAACCTTTCTTCGCGGGAACGTTGTATTTTTGGCGGGACGGGTTTTACTGGTGCACCAACAGTGAACTTTCACCCCTCCAACTGCTTTATTGTTTTGGTTTTAACAGGTTGCCGTTCCGTGTGAATTGTATCAAGTGCCTCGACAGAGAGAAAAACTTAAAACAAGTAGCACTCTTGAGGATTTGCTAAAACGCGTACAGACGATGTACGTAATGACCGTGTTGTTCAGATAACGGCGTTGTTGTTGACAAAGATGCTTTCTCCAAGTTAAGCTAACGTTAGCTGTCTGGCTAACGTAACAGCGTACGTAGCTTTGGTAACAACATGACGGTGATGAGGAGCGGTGTGTAGGAGCGACCCACCAGACATCGAATCGCGCCGATTTCCTGCTTGTCAATCATAGATTTCCAGGATTATCCAGTCTTTGTGTCTGGATATCCTCAAAACGGCTTCCTCAACCAAACAAACAAAACTGGTTACATTTAACCGGCAAGTTATCTTCAAAGAGGTAGGCATGCATCTCTGTAAATCAGTTAGCTAACGCTGGCGTTGTGATACTATGGCTTTTTAAAATCTGGTTGATTGTATGTGTTTGTTTGCTTTATAATATTTGAGTCATATAGCAGTTCATTTTTTCTGACTTAATGCCAATTCCTCTACAAACGTCTTTGTAGTGTGGGACATCACTTTCTTTCAATGGGTGAGGAAAAACCGGACACGCTCGACTTTGTGAAGGATTTCCAGGAGTATCTGAGCCAGCAGACTCAGCATGTCAACATGATATCAGGCTCCGTCAGCGGCGTTAAGGAGGCGGATGAGCTGCCACCAGGTAACTAACCAGCAGTGTGTCATTTACTGTGTACAACCCCTCTATGGAAATGTAGCAGTTTTGGAGTGCGGCCGAATTTGGTAAAATTTTGATGCTGATTAATTTTAGACAAGCAGCTGAGAGATGCAGCTGTAAGTATTAGCTGTTGTCTGATTTCAGATCTAGTCATCCTTATCCACAGGTTTCCATGTCCTTAATCCGGCTGTGAATTAATTAATGCAGTTCAACATAAATGTAATTGAAATGTGCTTGTAATGAAATGGGATGCCAGCTGTGTAAATTCATTGAACACATCTGTAAAAGTCATGGCAGTGATATTTCCCATCTGAATTATTGTTTAAATAAAAAAAGAAGTATAATCAGACTTTGAATTATTAAGATTAAGATCTAAATGTGCACACACATGGAAACAGCAAGTGAACACACCATGCTTAAGAGCAGTGGGCAGCACATTTCAGCACCTGGGAGCAGTGGGTGGGTTAGGTGCATTGCTCAAGGGTACTTCAGTCCTTAAACCTGTCAGTCCTGGGATTCAAACCGGCAACCCTCCGATTACAAGCCTGGACATCCAACTTCGAGGCACGGACTGCCACATATGTATAATATAGCCTTTTCATTTTCTTTGTAAAAATTGTGAATCCTGCTAATGTTCCTGTGTGCAGACGGCAGTCAAAATGGACTGGATCACCCCTCAGTGGACATGTCCCTGGAGGACAGCTCAGGGATCCTGGTGGATGGTTTTGAGAGGACCTATGACGGCAAGCTCAAATGCCGCTACTGCAACTATGCCACCAGAGGCACAGCAAGACTAATTGAGCACATCCGAATCCACACAGGTAAGTGTTTGTAGTTAATTATTCAGGGTGTAAGGCAGCAATACGACAATTCAAAGTGCATGACACAAAATATTAAACTAAAATAGAGACAGATTATATTTAGGAATCAGTTGTCACATTGACAAGGTGTTGTTATTTAGCCTTTTTTTCTCAATAAAACAGGAGAGAAACCTCACCGCTGCCACCTCTGCCCATTTGCTTCGGCCTACGAGCGCCACCTGGAGGCCCACATGCGATCGCACACAGGCGAGAAGCCTTATAAGTGTGAGCTGTGCTCTTTCCGCTGCAGTGATCGTAGCAACTTGTCGCACCATCGCCGTCGACGTCACAAACTTCTTCCAATGAAAGGTGCTCGCTCACTTTCCCACAAGAAGATGCTGAGTGTTTTACAGAAGAAAGCTAGCTCGCTGGGCTACGGCCGCCGACTCCTCATCAACTTCAGTCCCCCTTCTATGGTGGTGCACAAGGCTGACAATGTGAACGACTTCTCCCATGAGCTGCCTCACTTACGTCAGGAGACGTATGATAGTCAGGGTCGTGCAGTGGAGGACGGGCACGCCACAAATCAAAATCACCATCATCATGATATGGTTATGGATAACCCCCTGAACCAGCTGTCCACCCTGGCAGGCCAGTTGGCCAGCCTCCCTTCAGAGTCCCAGGCCCAGACTCAACCTCCCATGTCTCCAGGAGCAGAGTCCATAGTTGATGAGAAACCCTTCCTCATCCAGCAGCCCCACCCTGCCACAGCTCCTGTGGCCGTCACCAGCATGGCCCATGCCTCCTCCTCTTCCCCGATCACCCCAGAGCCCAGGGCTCCTCCCCACAGCAACTGCAGCCCTGGAGGAGGACCCTGCAGCGAGCACAGTGGGCGCACCAGTACCCCTAGTATCTCCAACAGCCAACCCAGCACACCGGCCCCAGGCCTGTCCGTCCCGCTCCAGGACCCCCACATGCTGCATCACTGCCAGCACTGTGACATCTACTTCCCTGACAACATCCTCTACACCATCCACATGGGCTGCCATGGCTACGAGAACCCATTCCAGTGCAACATCTGCGGCCACAAGTGCAAGAGCAAGTACGACTTTGCCTGCCACTTTGCCCGCGGGCAGCACAAGTAATGGATGAGTGAGGAAAGCTTTGAAAGAACTTTTAATGGACAGCCTTTGTTTTATTAATTCCATAGTAATTTTATTTATTGGTCTTTTACTTGGCCTTGATGTAGCCTAGCCTTTGGAAGTTGTACTTAAAAATGTCAGCATTCAGATGGTTTCATTTTGTACAATTAAAGGTGCCCATTCAAGTGTATTATAAAGGGATGATCAGTGTTTTCAACAGGTTGAGAATTTATTTGTGGCGGAGGAGTGAGTTACATTCACATGCTGTGGTAAATCAGAAAACAATAACTCCCCTACTGAGCCAAACAAATTAGCCTTATTTATTATAGTAGTTTACTGAATTCACAACACTCCTTACATTTTATTTGCCTTTGGGGTTTTTAAAGAGACATAGCTCAATAATAACATGCTGTTCATATGTCAGAGCTTCTCTTCAGTGTGTGTTAAACCTTTCAGATTTGTCTTTTCAGAAGCAATACCACGCAACACAAGTAAAATGGCTAAAATATGGACATAATACTGGTGTACACACTGATGCTACTCACAGCAAACTGGCTCTAATTCACAGCGGTATGTCCCTTTAAAAAATCCATAAAAGAAAACTCAAAATAAGTTCTCAACCCTCCTGGAACTGTATCTGAAGATTGCCCTGATGATACAGGAGTGAAATGTTGGCTGAGAGTGATCTTACTTAAGCCTTGTTGAAATTATTTAAGTGCTTGGTGCATTAACACTATTTCTTTGCAGTGCCTGACATTTTCTTGTGTGTCCAAGATAGAGAGGACTGTTACTTTGAAAGGTGGAGTCAGCGACTAATCCGGTATTTGGGTTGGCGATATGGCCAAAATCTTATATCTAGATAAAGGTCATATTTTATATCAGTAAAGAGTGGTTTGTTCCTGCTTTGTTTCAGTGTTTTCTACATTGCTATAGAAACAGGATATAATTTGGATGATATATATATCGTCATATCGCCCAGTCCTGTCCTATACATTATCAAATTCAGCAAATATCTCCTCATGTGCTGATTTGAGGTGGTGTTTCTGTATTTGGTGTCGGTTTTCCAGAATCGCTGACTCCACCTTTAATAAATATTATTACAAAGCTTCTTACTACTGTAATGAATAGACCCAGAACCTTAGAAAAAGAGTTTGGCCATTGTAGGTTTCTATGGTAGCCATGATTTTTATTTTTTTGCCAAAATTCTGCTCCATAAATGCTGCTAAGACACTTTGGAATCAAAACTCTCCAGATGGCATCCACGGTAAAAACCTGGCCAAACTTTATATCAGGGGTTTTTGGTCGGCCGGATCAGTTCTCAAAGATTTTGTCGGGTTGTTTTGAAGTTCCTTCACACAGTGCCCTTCCGTGACCAGCATCCTGGTAACTCCACTTGTTCTGTTGAAATGGTTCTGCCTATCCTTCTAACTGCATCATGTCACATTCAGATGTTTTAATATTGTATGAAGTCACTTTGATATCCAGTATCTCCGTGTTTAGGACAGAATCGCCAAGTCTTGTGTCTCATGTGAACACTTTTTTCAGAATTGCCACGTAGCACTGGGAAACCACGTTTTAGCCTTTGTGATAACACACTGAGATTCCCAATTTATCATATGGATCCCAGTGTTTTCCTGAATATTTACTGAGTATTGTATTCTGAGTCGTTGGATAGATGTTCAGTGTCAAAAAAAACATCATGTTGCAGTCAAACTGCGTTAGCGAGATTGTTCTTTGTCTTGGGTACTGTTGTCTGTTGCTTAGCGACATGCGTGGAGAACATAGTTACTGTTTTTAGAGCCACCTCCTTGTCGCCTTGCTTACCAGTAATAGGGGCATCCAGTGATGACTGCCTTATGTTCTCTCAGTGTGTCGTAGGTTCATAGGTGATGGTGAATGTTGAAGCCTGTTGGCGATCACTCTCTCCCTCTGGGATGGCAAATCATTTTATTGTGAGATGGATTAATCTTACTAATTTATAAGTAAAGTGTTTTCTAACTGAACTGCACTTTGTCTCTTGTCTTTATTTTCTCCATTTTCTTTGTATTCAGGTACAGAAATCAACCACTGATATTATTATGAATGATACAACATTGTATAAATTCTTTGTATGATACAATATTTGCTAGGGGTGTAACGATACATCAATATATCTATGTCAACAATATTTTACTGTATGTAGTGGCACAGGGCCCAGGGGCCCAAAGTGTCTGGGGTCCACTGGCCTTCAGTCAAAGTGATACGCAGCAGCCACGAAAAGACTCAAAATGACCACAAAGAAACATGCAATTAAATTAATACAACAAGATGAAAACAGCCACAAAAAGGTGCAATAAACAGCTGTTAAGTTCTAAGGGGAGATATATACAATAGAACATATCCTTTTCTTCTTCATGACTCCTTCTTATTTGAAGTTTCCCATAACATTGCAGAGAAAAGTTTGACAATTTGACACTGTCTGTAAAAACCTGCCAGCATTGATAAAAGGACTTTGTAAGCTCAGAGTGAATTTAATGGATTGGACACTTTGGAAGCAGTTCTCCGTGCCCATCCCTATATGACGTAATGAGAAACAGTAAAACAGATTGTCTTTTGATGATGCTTTTAATCAGGTAATGTGATGAACACACAAGAAATGAATATAATTCAGTGTGACAATGAACAGCAAAAAGCTGTAATGATTAGTAAAGATGATTGAAGCTGCTCATTGGAGAATCAAGTCAAGGCTCGTCCTGCGTCTCCTGAGTCTCTTCTTCATTTTGCTCAGGGTCTGGACAAGAGAGGTCATTTAGTGTTGAAATGCTTTCTTTACATCAGTTTCTCACTGCTAACCCAACATCACTCAGCAATTGATGCACTATTGTAATCAAAGTCTACAGACCTTCGAGTTGGATGGGACCCAGGACCAGAGTCTCGCTGTCGTGCTCTGACCCCAGGTCTCTGGCCACACGTTTGTTGCAGCTTTGGCGGCAGCGGGAACTGTAGTCAGAGGCTTGGCATATCAGGACCTTACACTGGATGTACACTGAATCTGAGGCTCGCAAAAACTGGAAGGCCTGAAATCCAAAACGGGCGTAGGGACGAGTGCCAGTGCTGTAGGCCACGTAGGTGTTGTCCACACGACACCTGAGGGTGAAAAAGAGAGAATACTAGGAATATGTGAGAACTAACTGGTGACTATAACTCTAATTGGTATATTTCTTTACAAAATTTGGAAGAGTAGAAGTAGAAAAGTAGCAGAAAAAGAAAGAATTTGAGTGGCGTACCTGATGCTACATGTCTTATGGCCTGAATCCACTTTTTCCTTCTTACAAGCTGAATTTTTTTCGGTTCGGTAGCTCATAAAATCTTAGTTATATGTTCTTTACCTTAGTAGCAGTGCAAAGTCAGTGGAGGAATGTTTCATACCCGTTGCGGACCAGGTAGTAAGGTCTGGTCTGGAAGTCGTGGGGTGACGGTGAAGCCACACAGGTGTCCAGATAGAGAACCAGGGAGCTGTCACCCCTCCTCAGGTTCACTTGGACGTACAAGTTCTGGTTCAGTTTCACCTTATATGGAACTTCAGTCACCTGAGAGTGTAAAGGAAAAACGTCTGTGTGATGTTATTTGCCAAAGGGAATTTCTGAAAAAACAAACAAGCGCACCTTGTAGTAGAAGCTGCTTGATGTGTAGAAATCCATGCTGGTGTTGAATCTGCCGCCGCCTGTAATGCTGGTGTTGTCATTATCATGGACAACGTACATGATCTGAGCCACAGAGTCCGGCTCCATTCGACAGCTCACGTTCATCTTAAAGTGAGACTGCCGTGTGATCTCTCCAGTGCTGGAGGCGTACGCACGGATGGTGTTGGTGTAAACAACTCTGCCATTCTGAAACTGTTCAAGATGGAAGAAAAAATAACCCCACTCTTTCTCTGCTTGAGTTGAAAGTGCTGTTAATGTTTTCTCGTTGTGGATTTGTTGTGTACCTGTCGGACGTTGCCACAAGTGTTAATGGGGAAGCTGAAGACCACCTGATTTCTGGAAATCTCGGGTCTGCAGTACGGGTCCATCAGGTACAGATTGTGTCCGTCGTAGCCCTGAGAGTTCAGGTAAGACCTGTCGATCACAATGTTCATGTTGTCTGACGAACAGTCCACTCGACCTGAGAAAGGACCGTGTTCACATGATATTTACATTCAACAGCTTGTGGTTTTAGGGTCAGAATAATTTATAATAATTTAGTCATGCCTTCACTTTCCACACAGCACCATCATCAGGTGTTATTTTGTCCAATACCTTTGTTTCAAACCCACAAAACTAATGACATTCCCATCAGTGAACATGAACAAATCCCTCAAAGATTCTTAGGATATCTTACAAAATGTAAAGATTTTTGTCCATTATCCTTCAAATTTTCAACCCATCAAATCAACCCAATTGTGCCTACACAGGCCCTTTTTATTAGACCCTTCCTGCCTGGTAATATGTCTTCTAAACACCTTTCCCAGTTTGTAATGCATGATTTCTGTCACAAATATAAAGTCTCCAGCCCAAATTAACATCATTTCCGTTGACTTTAAAAAGCTTTGTGACCCATAGATGTTATACATTATTTTCACAGGAGCTTAATGAGTCATTTAACACAAATATGATAACAAAATCAAAACCAGATGTCTTAAACCCACTATTTAATCTACTGCAATTCTACCTGAGCTTGGTGGCAGAGAGCTTATGAACTCAGCATTGAACCCTCGGCCAACCACAGACCCATCAGTCCTGAAGAGCACAGTCATGTAGTTGGAGCTGGAGTGGAAAGTACTGAGACTGTTGTTGCACACTTTCCCCAGATATCTTGAGCCCACAGATGGCCCATCGTAGATAGAAATGTAGTCGCAGCTGCAGCAGTTCTCCAATCTGTTATTAAAAGATGATGAAAGCTACAGCTGAGTTGTTGTTTATCACATCTTTATAATATTCTTTAGATCTGCATTTCATTTTCTGTCATCACATAACTTCACTTGTAATTCATATAATAATTACACTAATTTATACAAATTATCTCCCAAAAGCAGCTATTGTTCACTCACTGGAGGTACGTGAACGACAGGAAGATATTCTGGTCGAACGCAGCCCTGAGCTGCCAGACGCAGTAGGCATTGTCGTTGTAGTGGTCAGGGTGGTTGGGGCTGGAGAAGGTACCGGAGCCAGACAGAGAGCCTCCACAGGGCGGTGCTGAGGGTGGAGACAGCAGGTGTGTCAGTGCAGTGAAATGCATTTACAGCAGGCACACGGAGGGCCATAACTGTGGTTGGCAGTACCTGTAGCAGTTGGTGGCTCCTCGGTACTGGTGTAGTCGCAGTAAGCTGTAAAACACACAGGTTAAAAGGCAAAACAACAGCATTTAAATGCAGACACCGAGCTCAAACATACATATTGACAATGTTCCTGGTCCTTTTAAACACAGAGGTTTTGGAGTTTACACAAAAGAATAGAGAAACAAGACATGTTACTTACCATAGAAGTCATCACAACAGTTGCCATAGTAGATACAGGAGCTATCGCAGGAGCAGCTTCCCATGTTCCAGCCACAGTTGTAGCGACATGAGGGTTGACCTGGAAAACAACATTACTTCATAGAAAGATCACCTCAAATTAAATGGTACCGTTTGCTTCAATGGAGCTTTTACTGAGAGAGAATGACGTTACCTGTTGTAGTTGGTTCTTCACTAGTGGGGTAGTAGCAGTATCCTGTAAAACACACATTAGATTGGCTAATTATTATTATTCAAATAACAAAAATAAATCTATGCATATAGCATATTGCCTTGAAATGCAGACACCAAGCTAAAATATAAAGGACTCTAAATCATAATCATTTTAATAAACAAATGAGTCATGAGCTGCTTTTTAGAAGTCCACAGTTCTAAAGCCCAGTGGGAGAGGGGCCCAAAGTTTGGGAGCAAAAAGCACAGTCCACTTTTGTCCTGAAACCTGGTAACAAACCCTGAGAAGCGAAACAAGACATGGTACTAACTGGAGAAGTCATCACAACAGTTGCCATAGTATGAACAAGAGCTGGTGCAGGAGCAGCTTCCCAGGTCCCAGCCACAGTTGTAGCGACATGAGGGTTGACCTGGAAAACAACAAGATCACCTCAAATTAAATGATATTGTTTGCTTCAATGGAGCTTTTACTGAGAGAGAATGAAGTTACCTGTTGTCATTGGTTCTTCAGTAGTGGGGTAGTAGCAGTATCCTGTAAAACACACATTAGATTGCGTCTAAATAGAGGAGAAAAATCATCTTTTACACCTGTTATTATTGATCCACCTGTTGTTTTTTTCTGCAACTGTGGACAAAGATAATAATGAAATAATTACATAAAATAAAAGAAGGAATTAAAATATAGAAGACACTAAATCATAGTCTTAATCATATTAATCATTGCAATAAACAAATTAGTCTTATGCTGCTTTTTAGAAGTCCACAGTCCTTTTTTTTTTTCCAAGATATTTTTGGGGCATTTTTCAGCTTTATTGATAGTGAGAGATACAGAGTGAAAGCGGGAGACAGAGGGGAAGTTATGCGGGAAAGGGCTCGGAGGCGGATTCAAACCCAGGCCACCCGCATACGAGGACTGTGCTTCCAGGACACCCCAGTCCACATTTCTGATGATCACACAAGGCTCCAAACCTTGGAAGTCAGTTTACAGAATTGAAAATGGGATTGACATGCAGAGTCTGGAAGACTGGGCCAAAAGCTTAATAATTGGTCCTGAGAAAACCTGGGTTACAGAGGCTAGATTTAACAGGAGAGGATAGAGAAACAAGACATGGTACTAACTGGAGACGTCATCACAACAGTTGCCATAGTATGAACAAGAGCTGGTGCAGGAGCAGCTTCCCAGGTCCCAGCCACAGTTGTAGCGACATGAAGGTTGACCTGGAAAACAACAAGATCACCTCAAATTAAATGATATTGTTTGCTTCAATGGAGCTTTTACTGAGAGAGAATGAAGTTACCTGTTGTCATTGGTCCTTCAGTAGTGGGGTAGTAGCACAAATCTGTAACACACACAGATTAAATTGGCCGATATATCAGAATCTGAATCTGCTTCACTTTTCCACTATTAGGTGTTAGTGCACATACACAAGCTGTGCAATGAACTATATGTCTCGAACTGTCGATTTCTCCTAAATTCACCAAAAGTTGTCATTAGATAATAGCTCATGTGCATAAAATGTAATGGCTGTAACTTTTAGTTCTCATGTATTTTACCCTGTTCACCTGTAGTGTCTGTAATTTTACAAGATATATCTCAAAAGGCCATTCTTTCAACAAGAAAAATGTTTCAGTAGCACCCATGTACATCAAACTATCAATACGACACATTTTTGTTTGTATATCATGTTATTCCTAAAAATATGGTGGTTTTTTATGGTTGTTGACAGTTTTTTGATTTAAGAACAAGATATCCGAAATTCCCCTCTGACTAATATATCGCCAAAAATAAATAATGTTCTGATTTCCTTTGCTGGAAATGTATGCAAATTATTACATTTTATTTTTGAAATATTTTTACTGTGAAGAAAGAAAAAAATCCCACTGTGTCTGTATGGGAACTGAGGAATTTGACGGACTGATTCCTTCAGAAAGAGAGGGATGCAGAAACCTGTTAATGCTATTGATTTGTTAGACTTGGCACTTACAGTAGTAGTCATGGCAACAGTTTCCATAGTATTCACAAGAGCTCGAGCAGGAGCAGGTGCCCATGTGCTGGCCGCAGTTGCCATAACACGAGGCCTCAGCTGGGAGACACAGATAGACATTACAGTGTATAGGAACTGTTACATATCAAGTAGTGAAGTGTGACTAAAAGGGTTTTCATACGTGTTGCAGTCGGCCATTCAGTGGAAGCTGGGTTATAGCAGTAATCTACATGAAGGAGAGAAAGAGAAAGTTTAGTTCATGTCTTACTGCATAATTAAATATAAAACACATCATATTCTTTGATCTGTAAAGCTCTGTTAGACTGTTATATATATTCAACTTAGGGCGACACACTACAGGCAAAAAAATGAAAAAAAATAAAACATTTTTCAATTTTAATTTTAATGGCTGTTTTTCTCCCTTTCAGATTAGTGGAAAGAAAACTTCCATAACAAACATTTAGGTGTATATTTTACTATATTTGATCCATACGCATCTGTAGAGTTCTCCTGAATTCACTAAAAGTTACTGACTTGCACAATACAATGTGTTTTACACATTCTCAATCCTTGTTTCTATGAATTAGATCCAATATTTTGTCTTAAAATAGTAATTTCAATAAAAAATTAATTCAATCTTAAAAGGCTGTTTTCTAAAAATGTGTTTTTTTCTCATACTCTGAGCCATAAATCTCACCTTCAGCTACACTTGCAGGCACCAAACTTACCAATTTTATTCCTAAATATATTCTGAAGGTTTGTACAGAGAGGTTTGTTTATATATCATTCATACAACATTTTGTTCCTAAGAACATGACAAACATGACAGTATTTTTTTGTTTTATGAAAGGAAATAACCCAATTTCCCTCAGTAAAAAATGTTAAATCTGAACTATGAACAAAATAAAATGATAACTTTGAAATGTTCTTTGTCCAATGTTCAGATTTATGTCCTGGAAATATATGCTAATTGGCATATTTAATGAGCCCCCACCTCATTTGCATATCTGAACATTACATTTCAGAAAATTATATTATATATTATATTAACTAAAATATTGCCTTAATGTAAATAACAAACTGGGGAAGTTTCATTGTGATATCTTTAATAATTATTACATCTACCTGTAGTGTCTCCCCTTAAATGATAAAAATCAATAGAGAAAAAAAAACAGTATTTGTTTTTCATTCTCAAACAAAAAGGGTCCCATGTCATTATATGCACAGCATCACGCTGGAGTCTGACAGACTGATTGCTCCAGCAGGAGCTGCAGAGGTTGTTCATACTGTTGATTTGTTAGACTTGGCACTTACAGTCGTAGTCAGGGCAACAGTTGCCATAGTAATTACAAGAGCTTCTGCAGGAGCAGCTTCCCAGGTTCATGCCGCAGCTGGAGCGACATGAGGAATGATCTGGGAGACGACATGGACGTCATAGCAAGATTACTTCAAATTAAAAGGTATTTCTTTCTTTAATGATGAGAGAGAGAAAAAACTACCTGTTGTTGGTTCTGGTGCATATGTGTTGTCCAAGCAGTAATCTGTCAAACAAAAGATAAGATTAGTTTGTAAATCAGAATCAGCTTCTATGATCAAGTATGTTTATACATACAAGGAATCAGTGGTGGCATGTAACTAAGTATATTTACTCAAGTACTGTATTTACTTACCATATAATACTTTATACTTCGTTTTAATATTGTACTTTTTACTCCATTACATTTAGCTGCTTTAGTTACTTTTCAGGTCAAAATATAACACGAAAAACATGATCAACTTAAAATGTGTGTGTATATTTATTAATTAAACCACAAAAGTATTAAGTAGTTAAAATAAGCCCTACTATAATACTCATGAATGAATGATAATAATAAATCACCATTAACATATTCGGACTATAATCCAGCTCTTCTAATTTAATTTGTATTTCTTCTGTTTCTCTCTCCCTGAACTGTGAGTGTGAATCATTTGCCAAGAAAAGAGACAATAAGAAAAGTTTAAAAAAAATAATTTGACTGAAATTCTTTTCATATTTTTTTCAGATATGATAGCTTGATTGTAAATACTTTTGGCCACAATATTTTTCCAGTAAAGTTCTGATATGATTAATCCATTCATTATCTGTAATCTAATCAGAGTCATGTTTGGGCTGAGGCAAATCTGACATAAGTAAATGTACTTGGTTACTTTGCACCACGGCTTACCTCTATAGTCTGAGCAGCAGGTCCCCTTCCATTCACAGTTGTAATCACACGAGCAGTACCAAGAACTGAAGCCACAGCTGTCTCTGCAAGAAGCTACAGATGCAGAAAAAACAACAAAACAACCTGCATCACTGAAAGCACACGGTTAGATCACTCTCTGCAGCAGGGGTAACCAACACTTTGCCCCCACTCTGATGATGACGGCCCGTCTAAAAATTGTATTTAATTGTGCTGCTGTCATTTTTGAATCAATAACACCTGCAATGGTGTAGATTTGAAAATGACAAAACACTGTGTTCAAAGACGAGACGTTTGTATCAAACAAGTCTTCCTTCGTATTACTCAGTACCATTGAAGTAGCTCTCAGTTTTAAAAAGGTTGACCTCTGCTCTATGTGATGTAATGAGACTTGTATGTGTCTTATTGCTATAGTATCGCTTTACAGAATAAAAAATCTAGATGTAGATATAAAATCACAAAAATTAACTATGTCTGAATTCCATTCAGTTGCTTTGCTTTCAGTGTCCTGGAACTGTATTTTTGCAATCTTACTAGTGAGTTCCTATTGAAATCCTCGAAATCCTTCAAACTGGGACACTGCATGTGACATTTGTAAGTCAGCAGGAAAACCTGAGATGCTGACAGCAGCATCCCTCCTGAAGCTGACAGTCAAAGACATCAGATATTCGTCTAATTTGTCATCAACCATTTGTCTGACGTGTGCAGGACAGTTACGTGGATTACCTGGATCTGCTGTTGTGTAATCGATGTCCCGAGGGAAACCTGACGTATTTTGAGAAAAAGAAAGAGAATAAAAGGTCAGGTAAGCTACTTCAGTTCAAAACCAGAGAGACAAAGACAACAATAAGAAAATAGTGGGCAATACCTTGAGCTCCATGTGAGGCGATCACGCTGCAGAGAACCAGGAGAGTCCACATGATGAATCTGTTCACCTTCCAACCTGCTTCACCTGCTGAACATGGCAGCTTATATAGCCAGACACCCATAAAGTTTCTGATGTCTGATGGATAACTCATTAATCATGGCGCATGAGAAAAAACACACCTGGTTAACCATCATAAAGGGACACAGATCGTTCACCTCTAAGGCTTCAGGATGTGTTTTAAGATATTTGTTTAAGGAACACGGAAGAACTTCAGGAGGGTTTTTGGGAATTAACAAACGAACAGATAAGAAAATATCCACAATAATGAGCTTACATGTGTAACTGACATCTGCTGCAGCTGGAGTGTGACGGACTTCTGCTGCTGCATGAATCCTGCTGCGTCAGTTGCAATGTTTTTACAGTAAATAGTGTCAACATGAAACACATTTTTATTTTCCAAATTATAGAAAAATGCGGTTGCATGTGTGTTAAATCCTAAAATTTTCAATGTTCAAACAAAAACTCAGCATTGAGTAGCTTATAACAGTCCTGTAAGCACATCCAGTAGAAATGAGATAATTGGCTTGTAGCTGAGGATTCACACATTCTTCACAATTTCTGGTCATGTTGGTCCATAATGGAATACTTGATTTTATGACATTTTAGACTGAGGTTTATGGTACATTTTTCAATATAGTACTTATATACTATACTTATATACTATAGTATATTTGCATTTTGTATATATGCTCAAAATGTACTGTCATCCAACAAATAACTTCTTTTTTTTTAACCAAATACCTTTGGCACAACTCTTTGAAAACCAAATGTCATTACTTTCAAAAGGTCCGTAAATGTTTAGATCCTCCATCTTTACAACAGGAATATTGGACAATATATCAGTTTCTATATTAGTTTTACCCTGATCTCAGTATCAACATAAAACAAACACTGCATATAAGTCTAAAGTGTTAAAAACTGGTGTGTCATCGGCTGAGAAGAGATTAGGAAAGACTCACATTGTTGAGTTAGATGAGTGACTTTGTAACCAGTCGGTGTGTTAACATTACATAAAGGGATTTTCATCTTTGCCTTACAGACTTCCTGTTATCAGCTATTACTACTGTAACAATGTCTATAAAAGATAAAACCAGTGCTGTAAAACATTTAACCCAACACAATGTTTCTCTTTCTGATGAGAAAGTCTAGTGCTGCCTGTCCTGTTGATCCAGCTGTGTGTGAAGGATTTCACTCATTAAACTCACGGATGTCACTCTTCAGTAGCAAATGTGAGCCACGCTGCTGAACAAACAAGTAGACGTTGAGTTTAGTATCTCTCTAGATCAGTGTGCATTAAATAAAAATAAAATGAGGATAAAAGACATAGTATTGCATTTTATTCATTCTCACTTTTCTCAATGAGTTAAAAATGGAAGTCAGTTGGATGTCTATAGAATTTATCTTAATGTCACTTAACATTATGTTATTGCGAAGTTGTTGTAAATTTGCACTGACATGGAATTAAAAATGTGGATAATGATTCATATGGATAAACAGAAGTGTGAGTGTATGGAGCTGAAGTGAGGATGACATGAGTAACAGGAACAATAAAAGCTGAATAATATGATACAAGTGCCTGAAATGGGCCAGTATCCCAGATCTCATCAATGCTGAGCACCAGCACTTCTAATTTTTGTTGAAAGTATTAACAATAAGCTGATATTTATAACAAAAAAAGGCTATATATCATGATTTATTGGGAGAAAACAAGGAATTCTACGTAAAATAAATCTAATCATTGAATATTTGGGGTCATCTCTGCAACATATACATATAAATAAAAATATATATCTCATGCAACTGCTGAATTAGGATACAGCTGAGGTGCTGTATGACACAACATTATTACTGATGGACTTTTTCCTTACATACATTAAGTGATTCAGGAGACTTGTTTGACCCCGAGGGTGAGCAAAATCTCAAAGAACATGCGTAATTTATCAAGAGCACCATTCACTCTTCACAAATAAACATCCCCACAATATGGTGACATTTCAGTGAGTCACTCAAACAAAAACAAGCCTGGCTGTCCCGCTGCTTCCCACTCGTCCTTTGTGGAAGTTGAGCTCTCCTTTCACCCCCTCCAGGATGTGCTTGCATCATCCTCCTAAAGTCAACATGTAGAGGGACATTGGGTGGTCTCTTTCTGACAGACCTATTTGTCTATAGAAGTAGCGCGTCAGTACAAAGCGGGGTGCAAGTCATGACAGCAGAGCCCCTGACTCAATGCTGATTTGGTTAATCAGTAACCAGGGTGGGACACCGCGGCTGGCTGGACGGGTTAAAGCGAGGGAGCAGAGGAGCCGGGACCTCACTCAGCACCTCAGCAGCAGCAGCAGCAGCAGCAGCAGCAGCAGCAGCACACACGGTAAGAGCAAACTTTGACTTTATCTCAGTAATTGCCTTTTGATTGTGCTTTACAGAGACAAACTCTGAAGAGGTGAGGGGAAATCTTTGGAGTCCTACTGAACCATTATGTCCTTCAAAACCAAAATATAATCTCTAAATCTTGTCAAACTGCTCCTAGACAAACTTTTTAGTTGAATTGATGGTTATCTTCTTCATAGAAATAAAAAGCACAACTACTTTATGTTACTTTCAACTTCGAGGCAAGGTTGTTATTAATCAGATCATCTGAAAAAGTAGTACAAAAATTGTGGATCTTGACAGAAAACATACAAGATAATGAATCAGGCATGTTTTTTGACCTCTGTCATTAAGTCGCCGGGTACACAAGTGGGTTGTGTTTGTGTAAAGACATTTGAGTGCACTAGTTTTATTGATAAAAGACCAAGGCCATGTCCTGTGGTACATTTCCAAATAGAGGGAATTCTAGTGTTTACTCACGTCTTCCAAGAGTCCATCAGTCCACATTTCTGCACGTTCAACTCAAAGGATAAAGTCCTATTTTTGCATAAGAGCACTTACACAAGTAACTCTCCTCCACAGATATCTAAGGGAACAAAATATATGTTAGTTTGACTTGGATGGCAAAATGTGGCACTATAAACAGTGTTTATGCTGCTTCATTACAAAACTTTAATGAAAAAATAGCTCGATGAACTTGTCCATTTTTGTTCTTATGTCCTTTATGTGCATGAAAGCTTGTTTTGCAACTTATACCTACTTATTTATTCTACATTACGTGTTTATTTGTACAGTTATTACAGCATAAATGAAGCCAAAGTATCATATTTTCCAAACAGTTTTGTCTTAATATCTGGTGACAGTTTGGTTAGATTCCTGCCTGAGCACACGCAGTTTGTGTCCCCAATCTGAAAACTGTTTTAACAGGATCGAAATAAACAACAAACAACATCCAAATGAAACATCCATCTTATTTTAGTCAGTGAACGCACACAGACGCACTTAGATGCGTCTTCATTATCGATGCGACCTCTGCTGCAGAGGCTAATGCCTGCTCTCATTCACTGACCAGCAGGAGAGAGGACACACAAAGAGCAGTCAATCCATCAATGACATGCCGCTCTATGTCCAATGTTCCTGCCAGCCAATCCTGTCGGAGACACAAAACCAGATCCAGCCAGATTTCTGACCAAAAGCCACACTAATAGAGATGGAGCATTCACAAGCCACCCAATACTAAGTGCACTGAGAGTCAAGAGGCAGAAGCTTTTTTGATTGTAACCTAAAAGATATCTGTCTCTTTCCACAGAAGGAATCGCTTTAAGGTGACTACACACAAAAGGTAAAATGCGGTCGCCTCTTCTCGCCCTCCTGTTTTGCTGCTACCTCTCAGGAAGCCAAGCCAACCGCGTCTACGTCCACCCCTTTCACCTCTTCGCCGCCGAGAATGTCAGCTGCGAAACCCTGCAGACCCAGACGTCCAAGCCTCTGCAGACACTTCCTGTCGCCCCACTTGATATCGAAGTGCTGACACCCGACAGCAGGGACCCGTCAGATCTGGACGCACAGAAGCAGAACATCACAGAGAGGACGGCGGTCCTGGCACACCTGTTGAACACTGTGGGCCTGAGGATGTACCAGGCTGTCAGCAGCAAGCAGCAGAACACCAACACCCTCCTCTCTCCAGTCAACACCTACGGGACCCTCGTCACCTTCTACATGGGGGCGTCCAAGACGACAGCCAGCAAATTCCTGGTCTTTGCTTTTGATCTACTTGTAGAGATAGAGATACTATTTTGAATAAGGGGATTATTGATAGAACTATAATCCTCTATTCTATTATTAAGAGTTTTCAGAGAAGTTAATCTTTCCAAATCCACTTCTTTCTTTCCAGATGCTTCTGGGCCTGAGCAGTGACACCGACCGAGAGGACTGCGTGTCTTTGGTGGACGGACACAAGGTCTTAAAGACCCTGCAGGGCATCAACTCTCTGGTGGATGACGGGCCAAAAGATGAAATCACCACCCAGGTCTGGGCCTTCGCTCGCCAGGGCGCTAAACTGTCCGAGGACTTTATTCAAGGCACGCAGGACTTCTCCGACACATCGTTCACTCGCGGTGTGAACTTCTCCAAACCTCAAGAGGCAGAGCAGCTGGTGAACAGCTTTGTGGAGAAGACATCAGACGGAAGGGTGAAGGACGCCTTCAAAGATCTGAACTCAAGCACCGACCTCCTGTTTGTTACGTCCTTCAACTTCCAAGGTCTGTCTCTAAAACTCTACGTTTAGAATACAGATTGAGTTTCAGATTTTAAAGTCAAAACTAACATTTTTCTGGATTTCTGGGAAGCAAGATCCAAATCCACACCTGCAATTTCTACTTTCTGCCACATGTGTCGCCAAAGAGAACAATCTTAAACTTTTATCACAATGGCAGTGAGATAACATTCAATCAGGCCTGTTACTGCTTACTATGACCACAGTCAGATTTGCAATACATTTTCAGAGCATTAACCAAACAGTATGCATGTGCCTGATGCTCATATAGCAAAGTGAAATCCTACAAACAACAACATCCAGAGTTCTGTCAGATAAAACAGCACCAGCTTGCAGTACCTGATCGTGCTCTTTTGGATGTTTTTGTTTAGGTAACTGGAGGACAGCTTTTCAGCCAGAGAAGACCTCCATGCAAGAGTTTCATGTGGATGCAACAACCACAGTGATGGCTCCACTGATGACCCACACGGGTCAGTACCACTACCTGAACGATAAGGTAAATCTAATTCAGCAGATTTTGAGGGTTGAATTTCTGTTCACATATTTACTGTTGTATGATATTAAATGTGCTTGGTGTGAGGACTCATCTGTAATATTTTTCTTGTGTTGCTATAAAGTTGCGGCGGTGCACGGTGGTGAAACTGTCTCTGAGCAAACGGTCCTACATGCTGCTGGTTTTGCCTCATGAAGGGGCCAACCTCCATGATATTGAGTCCAAGCTGCTAGCTGATGACATGTCTGGCTGGTACCAAAGCCTCCAAGAGGGGTGAGTAATGTGCTTTTTCAAAAAACTTAAATCCCAGCCAAGCTGCCATTCCAATATCCAAGCTAACAAACTTTTTAGCATGCCAAGAAAAAGATCTAGTCAGTCCCAGTGTCAGATGCAGTTTGCCAAAAATACCAGGGTGTCCTACTGCGTCCGGTCACATAATGCAGTGCGCAAGCCAGCAGGTCTTTCTGGCAATTCTGACATAAACCCCTCAGTGCAGCACATTCAGTATGAGCAAGACGGTCAAAGATGCGCTGTTTGTATAGCATGTTAATTGAGAGCAAATGCAGCTTTAGATTTAAAGGGTAAAAATCTAGTATTTTTCATCTTCAAACTTAAAATTCTATCTCCCCTTTTGTCTGTCCTCCCAGTCTGCTGGAGCTGTCCCTCCCCAAGTTCTCCTTGTCTTCTGTCACTGATCTGCATGACCTGCTGACCAACATGGATCCAGAAATTGAGGCCAAGCTGTTGGGCTCCCAGGCCGACTTCAGCCAACTCAGCGACACCAAACCTTTCTCTATAGATAAGGTGAACTAGATGTTAGATATTGCCTTTTTTTAGAACCCACTTTGCATGTGTGTGCATCATTTACAGATTTCTGTGTCCTCTCAGGCGGTCAGCAAGGTGATGTTTGAGATGTCCGAGGAAGGAGCAGAACCTCAGGACAAGATCCAGGAAGCAGGCGTCCCTCTGAAACTGACCATCAACCGGCCGTTCTTCTTCTCTGTGTTCGAGGGAGATTCTAACGCCATCCTCATGCTTGGAAAGATCACCAATCCTACACTGTAAAGTTATATAGTCATTTAGATCACACCTTTGTTTTCCAGCTGAAATAATGCATTATATGAGGAAGGAAATACAACCTCGCTCAAGAAGGATCTATCGATATTTAACAGCGTTATCTTTCACCATAAACTGGGGATACCTGTGTCAGTATTTATGAAAAGCTGTTACTGTACGTTGTTTTCAAGCAGCCTGTTCAAATCCTAATTGGTTTTCTGTAAAATTTATTATAGCAGAGTTCTGTACAGTATTTTTCAGTAGAGTAGGTACAGTAACCACGATTCTCTATGTCGAACGACTGATACGTTGTATATTGTAACTAAGAGTTTATTTTTGTTTTGTTACGATTTGTGATTGCTGAAATAAAACATTTGTATCCCAAAACATGTTGTTTATTTATCAGGGTTTCAGACATTCAGTCATTAACTTTCCAATGCTTTAAATGAGTATTAACATTCTTCAGAGTATCACTGCTGCCCCCCATCTACAGCTCCGGTTGTTGAGAAGAGAAATATTTAGCTTTACGTCACTAAATGTAGCAATTCTACACATCAAAATGCACTTAAAGTGCTAAAAGTAAAAGTACACATTATGCAGAAAGAACATATGACTATTTTCATAATAATATTATATTAAATTGTAATTATTGATGCATGTTTATCACTTTAATGATGCAACTGATAAAGATGGAGCTCATTTAATTAATTTTAATTTACTAGCCTGATCTATTAAGTATGCTGGTGTCTTTGTAACCCATGATCAGACAGTCAACTAAATAACAATGTTTAACAATGTTTTTTTCCATATTTCTTTGTTTCTTTATTATTATCGTTCTCGTGTTTTCTCACTCTAACAACATCTTGAGTCGTAGTTGCCGTGCAAGTGAAATCTGGTGATGTACAGTTGTAGAAGAAAAGAAGTATTTGTGGTTCATCAATCTGTCACATTTGATATAGTTTTGAGGGAAAAATATGGCGCAAACTTGTAGCTTGCTAATGACCTTTAAATCAAAATGCAGAAATTCAACGCTGTAACCAAAGTACTTCATTTTATTCCCAAGATAATTAATGTTAATTATATTATACAACTTTGATTTGAACAAAAATGTACATGTTTCACGCTAACAGACTTCTTTATTTGAGATGCAGCCTTTACCAAGAATCAGAAATTAGAGCATAATTGTTTGATTGACGTTCTCTCTTTACAACTTTAGCCCAACACATAATATTCAGCATAATAAGTTTCTATAGAGTAGTGCATATCACCTGCATCTGGCATCAGTCCTTTGGTGGAAAGTAGTTAATGAAAATCGTACCACGCCGCCCCCTTTTATTGAATTTGCCGTTTCCAGCAACAATTTGCAGTTTGTTTTCAGTCGTGTCAGTTCTTGTCCTGGACTGATATGAATGTGTCTTTTTCCTTCAGAAGACTTCAGGCAATGCAGCATGTTGAGGGTTTCACTTACTATGTGGTCAGTGTTTTACTGGTTCTGTTCAGCGAGTTCCCGGGCCTCTTTGACCAGGTCCATCAGGGTGGAGAACATGGAGATGTCGCTTGGCTGGAGACCCATCTTCTGGATCTGACACACACATGGAACAGCAGTTTAAGAGATAATAATCAGAAGTGTTTCATAAGCTCATAACAGAACTCAGTGGTTTGTTACTTTAGCAATGTTTGTCTGTTTTTGCCTGGGGAATGTGCATTGTTTGTAACATGTTTAAGTATGTGTCTCCACATATCTGCATGTCATCGTCGTACCTGTTCCCCGAGGTATTCCACATCCAGTGCCAGCTGAAGTCTGATCTTGCTGTCGTCTGTGGGTCCGCCGTTTGTTCCTGCCGTGGTAGTTGCGCTCGCCCCCTTTCTGGCTTGTTTCAACCGCTTCAGACTCTCCTCCATCTTTCTCACAGAGCTGAGCACCTCTGAGATGGTCTCGTAGTACCTGAACACAAGAGAGATGGAAAATTAAAGTGGTAAACACATTATGTGGGTTGCAGCTGGAAAGATTTGAAGAGCTTATTGGCAAAAACAGATAAAAGCTATTCTTAAAATAAATACACCAATACCAGTTTGACTGATACTCCCCGACTTGCACAGGAAAAGAAAAAATTCATTTTTAAAAATGAAAGAAATCAAGTATAATGGAGCAACTAATTGTGCTCATTCTTTAAATATGATGAGCACAGACCTACTATTTATTCTTTACCACATGTAATGTGTCTGGATCTGTTAGTGTTTGCAGGTGTTTCACCTCTGCGTGCAGTCAGACAGTGTAACTCGCAGCCACTCCTGTGCTGTCGAGGGGGTGACCAGTCCTGTTGAGTCAGTCAGCAACTGATGTAACGGGCGTAAGGCGTTGTCCATGTAGGCGGACGCACGCGCCGGCATATCCTGTTCAGGGAAGAAGTAGAATGTTTCATTCACATGTTTGTAGTTTTATACACGGTTAGATATTTGATTGTGTTAAAATCCCCCTCCAGACATGTTTTAAAGTATATAAAAATACAAATTTCCAAGATCATACATACAAGAAATCTCTTTAAAGTGTCCACAGCCTTAAACTGAAACATTATTAAGTTCATTAGTATGCTGTGTTGGAGTGAGCAATAATGTCCATGCATTTCAAAGGGTGAAATTCTGACCTTTAATTAGAGTATTTCCATCAGAAAAATGGATATGCCACAGCAGAGTTTCAAGTGCATTAACCCTGCAGGTTTTGTCTTAATCAGACAGAGCTCCGATTGTTTCCTCCAGGATGTGAGAATGTAATGTGATGACATACAGCAGAAACATGCACATGTGCGTGTTTGCAGCTTCACTGACCTTATTAGTTCTGCGGTAGAGTCGAGGGACCTCGGAGGCACTCTTCAGAAAGCGGCAACTGCGTTCGGTCAGATGCTGGGTCATCCTGTTGTTCAGGGTGGGAATGCTGCTTGACAGGCAAGTCTTGGAGTCTGATAGAGCATCTGGCACAGAAGACACACACAGTCTGAGTTACTCTGGTGCTAAAGCCAGGGACAGAAAGCTGCGAAGGCCAAGAGTCGAGAAATCATTATATTTCGTGACTGAGATGTTATCTTTGAAGATGTCATACTCAAAAGCCTGTTGGGGATTGAATGGTTACATTTATAAATGTCAGCGAACACTGGCATTTATGTTTGCATTGCCATGTGTCTCTTGGCATGCTCTGTATAAAAATAAGACAGAAAAAAAAACTTCATCAGTATTATAGTTATTATATTACATACTGGTTTAACAAAATTCCTGACACATCCTTGACACTGCAGAGTAAGATCAGGCAAACACTGAGGCAGTGAAAACGACTTCTGTATGCACTGTATGAGTAGCTTACCTTCAACAATAGCAAAGTTTTTGAATCCGATGGCCTCTAACCGCTGTCTGACAATCTCTGACATCTCTGATATCTAAGAGAAACACAGGCAAGCTGTCAGTGTGGAAACCATTTGAAAATTCTCAAAAAGGGACTCATGATTAACCCCATCAGTCTAAAACCGGAACCACATATGTAAATATATGTTTTTTATTTGTGTGCGTGCACCTGTTCCTGCAGCTTTTGGATGTCGGCTGCGATGTAGACCAGCTGTTTGGTGGACAGCGAGGCAGGACTTCCACTCTCACTGCCGCCCTCATCCACTGACGTCCGGCTGGAGGTGGAGGAGGCCGAGCTCGGCAGAGGCCTGATTGGCTCTTTAGTCGCCTCAGGGGGTGGAGTCTTTGTCAACACCTGTGTGGCAACGAATCAAGAATAAGCACAAGAATAAGAAGGCTCAAATCATCATGGGGGATAGCTTCCTCAGATTTATTCATTGTTGACATCATTAGATAGTAATATGTATTAGAAAGCCTTAATCATGTTTCCTACACCTTTTTCATAGTCAACTTCAAGCAGTTCGAAAAGATTTTTTAAATGTTTACTTTCAAGCTTTTCCAGCATCTTACAGCTGTGTTTTCTTACTTCTGAATACTATTCAATTAGATGTTATCATGCAATTCCAAAATTATGTTTCCTGACAGGTCTCTACAAAGGGGTGACAAATAAGAGGAAAACAATAAAGTTTTATATTTCAAAATGTGTCAAAAGTATGTTCTGTGCTGTAATGTTGCAAAATGTTTGAGAAAACAATCAATTATCGAAATGACAAAACAGAACAACAGCCCTTCTCTGGGTCGTTTAAGTTTACCTCGTCAAGAAACTTGGCATATCGTGAGTAGAGCTGCAGCGTGAGCTTCCAGAAGCGATGTGCCAGAGGGGACAGGTAGACTTTGTCTGACCAGCATCTCATCAGGCAGGACCACAACACCTCAGATACCTGCAGGTGGTAGGCACTGCCAGCTGTGCAAGAGCAGACACAGATACAGTTACTGCAGGTAAGGTAAGGTGTGTGTTGGCATTCATAAAAGAGAATAGTATAGTACCTGGTGCTGCCTCAAGTCCATCACTGATGGCACTCTCCAGACTTCCTGCTATTTCCTTGTACCTGGAAAAACATGGCAATCAATCAATGTGTTATCAGCTTATTTCATGCATCAGCTCTGACGTGAAACGCAGCTGAGTGCGTTTGAAATTATGGACTTTCCAGTAAAAGCTGAACTGTGCAGGTTTGGCTTGTGAAATGAGGTCAACGTGTCTCATCATTACAGTGTGTGTGTATTAGTGTGGGTGGGAGGAGGATGACAAACAGTGGACAGCTTCTCTACTGTTTCACACAGATCAATGGCCATTCAGTCAAGGTTCAGTGTCATGTTTATAGGCTATGTTTAGTAAAGCGCTGACACACATCCTTAGTTTACATTTTACTTGTTGTCATCATTCTGCAAGAAACACCCACAAGCAATTTTCCACATTCCTGTAAAAACAGGCTTTGTTCAGCCCGTGGACGTCTGCCAACATGTCTTTTTTCCCCTAAAAAATGCTGGCAGGCTGCAATTTTAATCAAAGCTTTTCTCTTGAGTCCTTAAAGCGAGACCAGTCAATTCTTCAAAATACGTGCTGCGCTGAAATTCCACCTTCACCAACGACTGACTATACTCCTTCAAGCTGAGAGGTCGAAATTAACATTTAAACACATTTATTATCCACTGAATGCAAGTCAAAAGGATATAATGTATGTGTTTTATTCTATAAGCAAAATAACTCTGAGCTTGAAGGAACAGTTTGACACAATATAACATGAAATATGGTTATAGTATATCGGATAAGAGGGTGGAGAAGTAACTGGATAAGTACTGAACCTTAGCGATACTTTTCCAGAGTATATATAGCTTTTTGAAGCAAGGGTATATATAGTCCTGAGGTAATATGTACCGTAGTTGAAAGTAGACAGGCAGGTTCCATTTGTTGTGGAAGCTGGTATACGATGGGTGTACTCTCAGTCTCTTCACGCTGGCCTGGGAGCTGCACTGACGCTCAAACCTCCGCACAAACTCCATACTCGTGCTGTAACGCTGGAGAAGAAGATAAAGAGTCAACTACTCTATCTAACATTAAATAAAACTAACAAAGTGAATGCATGCACGCATCAACTGTGTCACTGTGGCTGTACCTCATAAAATATGTCGGGGTTTCCAGGGTTGAAGAGGTATGCCAACCGCTCCTCTATCCCTTTGATCATCTCTGGCCACACAGAGTTCACCAGGAAATCATAACCTGGAACTATGTCAGCTTTGTCACTGAGGACAAAGGGAACATCAGCACATTACAAATATAATATAATATCCTCTACTTTGGTAAGTCCCAAGCTACCGATTCATTTTATGCACACAATACAACAGTGACAGTTGTCCAAATGTTCAATTATGTTGAGTGCATGATGCATTCATGCAAATATCAAAAGTGTGCAGTTGATATGATGAATGCAACAGCTCCACAGATGAAAGCAGACCTTTTTTTTCTAATAGAGCAAAGAGGATTTCAAAGAACAAAGAGCCTCTTGATCTATGCGTGCACTGAATGAATTTGCCTCCATCATAACATCAATACCTGGATATGGCTCCTCCAGTCACCTCTCTAAGCAGTCTACAGTGATGAGGAACAAACTCCAAAAGTCTAGAGTACATCAACTGGAGACCATTCTGACTGGACTTCACCGCCTCTTCTACAATCACCTAAAAAATTAAAGAAGAAGATATTCACATTTACAAAATAATATCTTCAAAAAAGCAGAAACTCCCTTGGATCTACAGCATGCCAACAATGTGTGGTTAGTTTACCTGGTCCATGTATGGCTTCACCAGCACCTGTCCTACCAGGGCCTCAGCATCTCGTGTCTTGTCTATGGTGGCGTACGTCCTCAGGCAGTGGCGCACCATGTCCACATTGGACGTCTGCAGACCCTCAATCAGCACGCCCTCCAGAGACTGCTGCAGCATGGAGGTGATTCCTGCGATACGCTGGCATAGGACACAACCAAGTATCATAAATATTCCAACAGAGTGTGTTATTGTGAAAAACATGCCTAAAATATTTTGGAGATATTTTCCGTCTCTTAAGAGAAGAAGCGAATTACAGTTGTCAATAATTACAGGACTGGTAAACTGACTAAGAGCAGCCTGACTGACAAACTGACTCATTAACCGAACAGCTATTAATTTATCAGGTGTCAGGTGCATTGACTGGTTAACACTTACAGGTCTGACTTTGTCCAGTAGCGGCATGCCTTTGCTCTGTACAGCATGAAACTGCAGCTGGTTGAATTCTGTAGCAATCCTCTCCAATATCTGACCTGCTAACAAAGGGCTGTACACAGACAGAAAGACATGCAATCAGACACAGAAGGGGTGCGCTCAAAATTACAAAATAGAAATACAGCTTTTAACAGTGCAGCTCCAATAAAGATAGACGCATAAATTATCCACCAGTGCCTTTTCTAGCTCATCTAAGTTGTCACTTGTTATAAACATCACATTTTTAATACCTGGTGGATACATTAAAAAATGCCATTATTTGGTAAATAACCTGCAAACATTCTATATAGTTATCTGCCAAGAGATGCCAGTGGGTTTGTTTGTATCTCAGTCCATCACCTGCTGATTTCCAAAGAGTTGGATTCCTTGGAGTTCTGTGAGTGGAGAATCTTCTCAATCTTCTCCACTGAGCGCACCACCTGAATCAGCCTCAATACACACACCTGATGGATGGGATAATAAAAGGAAGATGATAATTTATTAGGATTCCCCCACACAGCAGACAACTGTTTACATGCTATCCTTTGCCTTATTAGCCTGTCACATAGCATGTAAAGGCAATCACACAATATATAGATGAATACTACTTAAAGAGCCAAACCTTTTTTTTCTGCAGATCATCCTGTTTGGCTAGTTGGTTGTCTATAGCCTGAATCACCTCACTCACACCAGACCGCAAACTCTGTGACAGATAACAGCCAGTAATACACATGCATTAACACTTTGTGTCATAATTTAATCAAAACTTATAGTATACTTCATCAGAATACATACCATAACCTCCTCTCGTAACTGACCCAAAGGCACAGAAAGCTGATTGAGGGCTTTGTCCATCCCCACCTGAGATAAGGGAGCAGAGGGATGAGATTAAAAACAATTTACTGTCTCTCTCACTGTCAGACTTAATTAAAAAATCCCTTTCATTTTTAAGTGCATATTAAGAGGCCAGCAGAACTGAACTACTGAGGCTGACATTGATATTTTTACTTTAGAGTGAAAATTA
>CAFUXE010000365.1:331790-343273 GCA_903364295.1 Serranus cabrilla | reverse complement strand
CTGTGTGTGTGTGTGTGTGTGTGTGTGTGTGTGTGTGTTCATGTTGCAGGGCAGGGCAGGGAGACATGCTGTTTAATTTAGAGAATCAGCATGATGTCCCCCCTGGTTCTGCACACATATACACACACATTACCAGAAGCGTGGTGCACTGTATGTTTGCAGAACATGCACACACACTGGCTTTTGTCCTCCTGCACCTAGTTAATCAACAGAACTGTAGTAGTGCTGCAACTAACTATTATTTTCATTAACAGCTACCTGCAGATTAGTTTTCTCAATTCATGGATTTATCATTTGGTCTATAAAATGTCAGGAAATAGTAAAACATGTCCATCACAGTCTCTCAAAGTCCAGGGTGGTTATCTTTCAATGTGTTGTTGTATCAGTCCAAACCAATAGACAGTCAGTTTGATATTATATAAAACAGAGAAAAGCAGAAAAGGTCCATATGTGAGATGTTCAAAACAGCATTTTTGCATTAAAAATTACTTAAACAGTTAATTGATTATGGAAATAGTAGTAGTCTTCATCTGTGGATGGACTAATCAATTACTGAACTAATTGTTGTAGCTTTTTTGTGTGAATCGTGACAGTTAAACAGCTCTGTGCACCCACACTGCTCCGTCTTCCTTTGTATTATTCCGTCTTTGTGATAAATGCCCAAAGCCTGATCTCATTCTGTTTGAAACCCGACGGTCTGCGAGCCAACATGTACCACTCTATCAGTCTGTGTCTTCAGAACAGTTTTTATCCATTTATCTTTCACTAAGTACATCGTGATGCATCAGGCAGTGGGGTTTGGGTTTGTAGTGCAGAGCCTCGTGTCAGGCTTCGTTTGGGTTTGTCCTCCTCTATTATCTCTTCTGCTTCAGCTGGAGCTACAGGGACGGGTGGAAATGCCATCCTGTATCCACTGTGACACTCTTGGAGGTGAAGCAGCATATGGCTGGAGCCGATACAGACCAAGCTGCTCACACATAACACTGAAACACACATTGGAGCGTTCATCTGCAAATGTATAAATGCACCAGCACAGAATTGATTGTAAAGTGTCAGGAAACTACTGGAAAGGAGTTAGCTGCATTGATTGTATGCAAATATTGGTTTTGCAAGCTGTTTTAATGACAACAGGAAAATGCATTACTTCAGAATTCAAAATACCTGATAATAAAATAAAATTCTTTAACATGAATGACACTCAAGAGAGCCCTCAGGCAAAGCCAATGCTGCATTTACATGCTCCTTGAATAATCCCATTTCCCCAGTTGACTTTGGTTTGTTTGAGAGCCTTAAGTTATAATGTGCGAACAACATTTGTTTAAACAACACAACAACACATTGACAGCTGTTTCCACTATTTGCATGACAACAAAGAGCAAAGGAAGAGATTATATGAGACATGAAACCTGATCGGGAACTCGTTATTGCGATATCATTAATAACTTCTGTTTCTGCTTTTGATATGCTGCCTAAATTCAAAGTAGTGGTATTGGCCTGTCCCAGGAAGCAGGATTACAGAGCAGGACACCAACCAAAACCCGGAAAAGCTCTGTTTGCTTCCGTGCATGTTCCAGATTTAAAAGGTTTCCAGCCGGCCCGGTTATCCAGCTAACTTCAGTAATCCTGCTTTGGGAGACAAGACCCAGATATGGAGCAGTATCTATCTCACTTATCCAAAGTAATCTGAACCAAACCGAGCTGAGCTTGGGTAAGACCTGCTTTGGTGAGGTTACAGGATGTTCCCTCTCACATCCAGCTCCGTCCGGCTCTGTTTGACTTTTTTTTTATTTTTGCTCTGTTGACCTGAGCGTCGGAGGCAGCAGGTGTGTCTGTCTGCTTCGTACAGTCTCGTCTGGCTTGTAAAGATACAGTGTGTGTTTGCACAAGCACAGGCAGTGTGGGTGTGGTCCCGCCATCTTGCATCAGGGTTGGGATGATTAAGAGCCGCCTGACTCCTGGATGGAAGCAGGACTGCCAGGGAGCATAATCACACTTCAGACCACAAGTGGCGGAGAGCGTGCTCTGATTTTATCGGCTGGACAGTAACGATTGACTGCATCCTGAGCCTCAGCATATCTACATAAATATCTTTCGGCACCGATTTTAATGGCATGGGATTGGAAGCCGCTTAAGCTAGATGAGGTTTCCACTAACTGAGTGAAAATATAATCTGTGAAACATTTATCATGTGTTTGGATTTATCCGTCTGACTCCCTGCCCACCCTTTTCTCACCTGCCCGTCTGTCTTCCTGTCCATTTGTCTGTCTGTCTCTGTGTCTGGCTGTCTCGCTGTGACGCTGCTGACACAGACACAGTGCTGATGTGACAGCTCCACTCCTTGGAGACCGTGCACCCCGTACATAAATCATCAGCCACCATCACAAAGCATCAAGACAACCTCATACAAACTCTCAAAGACTCCAAGTGGTTTGTGTTTTGGGATTGTTTATAGTTACAGCAGCAGCTCCTGCTCAGTTTCGAACCAGTTGCACAAGTTTGCGACCTGGCTGCATGCATTACGTTTGTTTACTCAAGGTGATGTGTTATGTTCATGTCAGGGAGGGAGTGTTTTCCCTGCAGTGTGAGGGGTTGAGGGAAACGGCCAAGCCGAGGATTATCGAGCATACATCCACATCTCAGATTATATAACCACCTTATCGTGATGTTGGAGGGAATTACAGAGCTATTTATTCATTCACTTTGCTGAGCGTGTAGATTACTGGTGCCCTCCATATGTCAACTTGTCTGCCTGTATTTCTGACTGGCAGCTCTCTCTGCATGTTGCCTCTCACCATTGCAGAGCAGTTTGGAATTACCAATCACTTACACATACAGACAAAGTGAAATTTGCATTAAATTTGCATGCATAGAATGCGACTCTAAGTTATATTTACTGGCTGTTTGACAAGCAGAGATGCATGTCTGACACACACTGCTACAAATATTCACAAAACAAAAAAGGTACAAAAACAAAAGACGATTTGTAACCAACATAGGGCCTAAATATGTGGAGATAAATATACAAAATGAAATCAATTGAACTATAAATAGCATCTAAGCAAAAGCAAAAACATGGAAAGGCAATTTAACTTATTTCTATAGCTGTCAGTGTAACGGTTGTGTTGTGGTATCAATAAATAATACTGAAAAAGAAGAAAATCACAGTGTGGTGGCTGCCAACCAGCCAAGTTGTAGTTTATGTCTTCATCTGTTCAGACTCTTATGGAGCCATGACAGTAACAATGCTTTAAATATGGATTTTTGCCGCAAAAGGCTTCAGTATTTGAACAAATGTGTCTGTGTTATGGTGTTAAAAAATGATAACATCACAGTGAATCATCATTGTTTTAACCTATTAGACATTTGTGTGACATTGCATTGCATTTTCATCACGATGGTGGACATGAGGTCACACTCTGAATGAAATTAAATCATATTTCAGCATTTTGCCCGGCCACTGCTGGGATTCATCTGAAAAATAAAACGGAAATGACTCTCTAACTCACGGGCTCTTTCTGTAATTTCCGCTAAAAACTGAGCTTAAAACATGTTTCGTCTACATGGAGGGCTTATCCGACGCGACTACACGGTAATCTCTCATTCTTAAAAGCTTTACCAGACAGATGTTTGTCCTTCGCCAATAGAAATACAACAACAGCTGATAATCATGAGGGATTATTCTTCTGTTTGTAGGTGCAACGTAGGTGGAGGTTGGAAATTGATGTTTCAAAGTGTCCCCTGTGCAGAAACATTAGCTAATATTAGTACTGTGAGAGAAGAATGGTGTAAACGTTTGATCCAGTTTTATCAGAGTGATGAAGGATGGACTGTAGATGAGCTGGCAGCGGCTGTATAAAGAAGATCTATGGAGGAAATAGATTGAAACAATTCCATTATCCATAAAAATGATGAGTTCCTCCTCAGGTTGTATTTTTGGCTTACTCCAGAGATGAGCTGAGGTGAGTCATTTCGCCTCGGTGGACCTCACATCTAAATGTCTGATGTTTTTATGGAGGAGTGGCTCGCTCCGAGGAAGTCATGCTGGATTTTTACATTCAGCTTTCAAGTCTAATGGAATGCAAATGAGCGGATTTCGAGCCGTGCCCGGCTTCTTCTCCTGTCTTGGCCACAAGCCTCAGCTCTGTGGGTGTGCTTGTACTCTACTCGCTTTTTCTTTTTTTCCGCTCCTTGTCCTCCTCCACACAATGCTTAAATAGTCTACCGTTAAGCCTTGTACATGTTATCTTTAACTCAGCATTAAAACACTGAATCAGAAGTCCTTCATTACTGCGGTTGCAGCCACTCAGGACCGGAGGAAGGAGAGAGAGAGAGAGTGAAAACCTTGTTCTACTCTGTTCACAGATAATGAGATCGTGCTGTTCAATTGAGCCTGCAGTTGTTCTGCTCCACGTCCAAATTCCCTCTCACAGATCCAACAACCTCAGAGAGAATCTCTAATTTACTAGAGCAAACACATCAGGCCAGTCACTGCATTGTGTATTGATTGTGTGGCTTCAAAGCTTATACACACAGAGAGCTTTTAATTTGGAGATAAATGTCACTTCCCCTCGGTAGACTTGTGAATAACAATATATGAAAGAAGGAAAACAGCCGTCCAGTATGCTGGTTAATAACTTTATTTTCTATTTGACATTTTTATCTTATTTAATTATTACATTTCTTTGCCATAACTTTAAGAGTTTATCCATTAATTATAACACTTGTGCCTTACTTGGGACATTTCTGGCTTTTTCATTTTTTGATAATTTGGGCTTTGTCAATGCATAGGGCATGCATTTAGTTAGGCAATGGTGTGATTTTAGTTATTTCTGCAATTATTTTGACACATTTTGGAAGTCTGACCTTGGATCCTATAAAAAGTCCAACGCAGCATCCAAAATACAGACACTCAGACCATTAAGGACAAAAATGTCACCATTAAAACCCATTAAAACTGCATTTTTTCATCTCATGGCCATTGCAGCATAAAATCATGCACTCTGTTATATCAGGCTTTCGATCTAGAGCTTCCGAAATGTAGTTTTAAGTATTTTTTACCAGACTGAGCCATTTCAAAAGGCAAACTTGTTCATGGGGCCCTGCAGTGTTTAATGCAATGCATCAAAATCAATGTTTTGCAAATCAATTATCACATTATGGACCAGTGCAATATCTAAATGGCAGGGATGTTTGCTAATCAACAGATTCCAGTACATCCATTATTTGTTTTAAAGAAAAAGATATTAGTCAGACTGCCAGTGAAGCTTTACTGACAGTCTGACTTCTGATGCCTTTCATTCATCGCTCCCTCGTGACCCGACTATCAGATCAGAACACGATTTTGACTCATTGTCTGCCATAACACTAAAGCGACGAGACACTGAAACCTTCGGCAAGCAGCGTAGAAACGCCGCGCTGTGACACGGATCACAGTGTGGTGGCTGTCATGATGTGTAAACAATCTAACCGCTGCCCTGGGCTTGTTTGACACCAAAGACTTCTGTGGTACGTGAAACCACAGCGATTATATATGAATATAATATGTTCTTCTGTTGATTTTAAAGACGGCCTTAACGAACGGATGTTCTTTCTTTTACTGTGTCCTCTTTTCTTGTGAAATGACAATGGAGTTATGTAAGAAGAATAAACAGTTTGTCTGCATCCCACACAGCCTTGACAGTGACAGCTCAACAAAATCTAATTTTATTTTCTTACAGTGTCAGAAGAGAAACCTTTTATTCAGCAGAGTCAGTCAAATTGCAGGCACGGTGCCAGAGTTTAAAAACTGGGATTAAGTGACAGTTGTGTCTGTGAGTTATTCCATATGGGACTCTGTCCGCCTGTCCGTGTCATAATCTTTATCTTTTCCTCTTCCTGTCCTGATCCAGGCCCCGCTCAGAAGATGCCGGCCACCGCCACAGCCTTGGACTTCTTCCAGCTCTTCGTGCCAGATAATTGCATCCAGAATATGGTCACCCAGACCAACATGTACGCCAAGAAGTTCCAGGAACGATTCGGCTCGGACGAAGGCTGGCGTCCCGTCACGGCGCAGGAGATGAAGGCCTTCCTGGGCTTCGTCACCTCCACCAGCGTGCACCGCTGCGAGTCGGTGCTCAGCATCTGGAGCTCCGGCTTCTTCAGCAACCGGAGCATCGCCCTGAAGATGAGCCAGGCGCGCTTCGAGAAGATCCTCAAGTACTTCCACATCGTGGCTTTCCGGCCGTCACAGGGAAGCAACCAGGGCCTCTACAAGATCCAGCCCTTCCTGGACTCGCTGCAGCAGTCGTTCAGCTGCACCTTCAGACCGTCACAGACACAGGTGTGTGCAGAGTCTCCAGAAAGATCTCATAGATTTTTACATAACTGCGATCACGATTTTGCATTCTCACACTGATTCTACCATCACTGAAATATTGAATAAAACAGTATCTGTATTGTGACATGGGATCACTTGGTTAGGTTAAGCCTCAAAACAAAACAAAAAAGACAGGGTAAGTCTTTAGTCATTAGATATGAAAGCTAGAATAGATTTCTGGTTAGCAGCAAAGGTTTCACTCTAAGGTGTATTTAAATACACATTTAATACAGAAGCGAAGGAGTTCCCCTGTTACCTTGTAAAATACAATATATAATGTAAAGGAAATAAGAAGTAGAGCAAATCAACTAAACAGCTCCCACAAGAAGTCTCAGTTTGAAAACCGTCTACAGATCAAGTGTTGGTGTAACATCTCTAACAGACTTCCCCTCCAGTGGTCTTACTCTAACTTTCTGCTGCACTGTTTGCATTAGAGCTACATTTATGCAACTGGGGCAGTGGAGCGCCAGCCTTGCTACTCTATTTTGGGTGGGCTGGAGTTTATTCAACTCCTACTTTACTTTCTTCTCGACCAGACGAGCAGCAGCACTGCAGATGCTAAAGGCGCAGAGAATAAACAAGCTGATAGGAGTCGTGTCTGTCGGCTCGAATTAGAACTTTAGCTCAGATTGATGACTGCAGGAAAACAATACAAAGAAATGTGCTGCTTTGGAGCAGCAATCACTCAACCTTGTTTATTCTAAGAAAAGCTTAAGTATCTGTGACTTATGTGCAGAGTCCTGATTTTTACATCTCACTAACCACTGACTTATTAAAATGTTTGCTATAAAAGTTTGGGATATTTAGGGTTACTTCCAATTTCTTTAAAAGCTTTTTTCTTTCATGTTCTTTCATAGTGATAAATAAAAATCAGCCAACATATTCAGAAGCTGGTTAAGAAGAGGGCGTCCGGGTTGGCTAATCACATTCCAGTGGGATCTGATGCCACCTCTGCAGACACTGTTGAGCTCTTAAAAATTAATGAATTTCTGGGAAGTAGTTGATTAAATAGCTTTTCTGCAGTATGAGGCCTTGGTGGTGAAAGATGATGTCAGTTGCATTTGGGAATACAGGCTCTTAGCAGCATCAGCCCTCCTCATATCACATCTCATTCAGTTATGTAATTTCACCATCCAAATAGTTCAAATGTGAGTGTTGATGAGTTTATTTCATTGTGAAGTAATTAAACGTTTTTGCATTAGCGCTCCACATCCACTTAGGGTCTAAAAAGGACCAAAGTGGAACAATGAGGGCAGACCGGCTGTCAGACAGCATGTGTGCGCGTCACCGGCAGCATCGGGGTACATGTGTATCTAGGCCAGTTTGTTTTTTTGTCTGTTAGTTTTCTGTGCCAGGGGCAGAGAGCGGGCCCAGATAGTGAGAGTGACACACACTGAAGCTCCACAGACAACGGAAAAAACTCATCTTCACCCGTTAACGACCGACACAGGCAGATGGAAAGGAGTTCATGTTCTGGTTTTGAGTTTTAATGAATCTGTTTGTTTTCTCCACGAGTCAATTAATCATTCAGTTCATAAAATGTGAGAAAATAGCACAAAAGAATCGCCCATTATAGTTTAGTGGTAAACCGATCGCATCAGTCGGATGATTAATGGGGCGATTAATGCTGTTTTGAGATAATTGGCATCGAGCCATGCCTGCACTCACCAGGTCGAGTATTTATTTATTTAAATATTTAGCTGAGGGAACGCCAGAAACGGCCACTACACCAACTGTAACTTAATGTTTTTTTTTTAATTTATTATTCATATAAGTTTACAATTCTTTTGTTATCTCTCAGAAACAAGGAGATGCTTCATTATTTGATTGTAAAAAAAATCTAAAATAAGTGCACTACAGCAGAAAGAGTGCACATCTACCTTGTGTTCAGCAATTTTGTGTCTCATTTGTTCGTATTTTTATTTCGAAAAATAAAACATGTGAAAAAATATCCTATTAAGTCCATAACCCAACAATATTTATCCAGATATTATAGAGGGAAATTTGTAAATATTCACATTTTCTTGGCTGGAACAAGATAATTTTGGGCAATCTTTCTTAAAAAAATGCTTTTGATGATCAAAATAGTGGCTGATAAATTTCTGAAGATAACTAGTCAATCAATCGACAGCTCAGCTCAGCTCTAGTTTTAATTGACAGGAATAAACCAGAGGGAGGGAACTGCCTCCTCAACACTTGTTTCATGTACAGGATGGCCTGTTTCACTCAGTGATTTATCTGCCACTTCTCCTTATTTAACATGATGTGGGTGCTAAAGTGTGAGCAGCATCGATGCTGAGTGTTTGCATGTTGTGTCAGCTGCTTCTCGACAGCGACGCTTCACATGTTCGGTGTCAGTGTGGCAGTTTTGCAGTCGCTGAGATGATCTGTTGACACTGCTTTGTATTGATTTGCAAGTGTAAAATCAGTGAGAGCATCTACTGCAAGACAGCAAGCGAGTGGCTGGATTGATTTTCCTCCTTTCTCCGTCCGATACAGGATTAGGGAATCTGTGCAAATGATTAACTAGAAGCGTCCATGTGCAAATGTCACCTCCTTGTTTTCAGCTGCAGAGAAATACCTGGTCACCAAGAGAAACGTGCTGCAGTGGAGACCGCGGTGCTAATGTGCGGTAGCTACAGGATGAGATATTTCTTAAAAGGCCATTGTGGTTTGGGTGATGTCATCCATCCAGAGCCTAGATAGCCTCATTAATTTCCCACTTGTATAATCCATAACTCCATATTTGACTTGGAAATGACTTGTTGCTCTTCAGCTTCAGTCAAATCATGATGGAGCAGCATGAGGAGGAGGCGGGACGACTCGGCAGGAAGGGAGAGCCGGGAGACATTTGAAATGCAAATATTTGTTGTGTGGTCGTCTCTGGAAAATATTTGGCCAGGATTTATGTGTACTGCGCTCGTGTAATCGTCCAAGAAAGGGTTAGATAATATTTGCTTGTGTGTGCATGTGTGTGTGTGTGTTCTGTTAATGCCCCTGTTTGTGTGTGTGTTTAGATTTGTGAATGTGCGCTTCTAACTTTAATCCCAGTCTGGAAATGTATCCTCATTATCGGATCTGATCCATCCAAACTATTTACAGACGAGCAGACCAGAGAAATAATAAATGCACAAGAGGAAGCTGGCACACGCCACCGATACCCAGTCCAGCTATCTGAGTCAGTAGCAGCCAGTTTTTACATTTGAGAGATTTTGAACAGATTTTTTTTGCAAGATGTATTTGTAATTTTTGCATCAATTATGAAATAAATGTTTCATAAGGAATAGTTTTGTGGAATTCAGTTGTGATCTGAGATCTGTAGAAAAGTACAAAGACTGTGGACATTGGGAAAAAAAGTGAAAATTAATTAAGTAATAATTTCATCTTAACTCTGGACAATCATAAACCATGCAAATAATTGGAAACTGTGTCTCTATTATATTTTTATGTATTTATTTTTAAATTATTAGCAATTTGCACCATGCTCTGCAGACAGCAGGAACACTATTTGATGCTAGCCTTTTTCCCAAGGGCCCACAAATTTACTTATCAGGCAGAATTCACATTTTTCTCTATTTTTCCCACTTAGGAATAAGTTGCAGTCATGCTTCTTTTTTTAGATCCATTTTTCATCATGTTTATTTTTCCCAGTCTTAAGTTTGAATAGTCAAGCAGTGAACATGAGAGTATTTTCTTTACTTTTTTCATTTTGATGTTTAGTGGTTAAAGACGGAAAGATGACAGAATTCCAAAGGGGATAACACACACATGCGAAAGGGAAAGATAAAGCATCGACTGAAACAAGTGGAAGGCTTCTTCTTCTTCTTCTTCAGACAGATCTGCACAGTTGAGAAAGTGTTTCTGGAGGGAGCGTGGTTTTTTCTCGCTACAGTATCACACTCAAACAAACACAAGACTTGTGAGGATTTGGACTGGCTGCCTTCTCTCTCTAACCCTGAGCTGTAATGTTACATCATGCACAACCTTGCTCTTACTCCTCACACAATAATACTTTTTCTCTCTCTTCTCTCTCCAGGAACACATCGTGTACTTGTGACATGGTTATATAAAAATCCACCTAATAGAAGAACTCACATGTTCAGTAACAATGTGTGTGTGTGTGTGTCTCCAGGTTCTTCATGAGCCGCTGATAGATGAGGATCCGGTGTTCATCACCACCTGTACGGAAAGAGAGCTGAGGAAGAGGAAGAAGAGGAAGTTCAGCCTCTGGGTTCGACAGTGCACCTCCACAGGATTCATCTGTCAGGTAGGAGGGAATAAAACACAAGAGCTCGTTTCAAACACGCAGGCTGTTCCTGGAATATTCAGGAACTTTTCAAAATCATCAAAATTTAGGGTACCTGATTCAAGGAGATCGTGAAAAACATTACTTGTCTCGCATTCTTGTTGGATATTAAATATTAATAATAAATTGATTGTATTTTTCATGTTAAATCTCAACCTGGAAAGTAACTAAAGCTGGCAGCTAAATGTAGTGGAGTAAAATATACATGATTTGCCTCTAAAATGAAGTGAAGTATGAAGTTACATATGTGGAAATACTCAAGTAAAGTGCAAGTAGAAAATATCTCACAGTTTTATTTAAGTACAGTACTTTAGTAAATGTAGTTAGTTACTTTCCACTTTCTAATTTAAAGTGTAAAAGAGGCGAAACAATGTGCTCAGCAGTCAGAAATCTGAAGTTTCAGCTCTGAGTGTGAAAAGAAGAAAAAAGAGAGAAAAGTTGGTGTTCTTGTTTTGAGGGTTTTAATTTGCTGCTTTCAAACTTCATGTCAGAAATCTGATACTCTACATCAAAAATGCAAGAAAAAGTCTCCACTCTGCCTGAAGTCAAAAAGACTGAAAACATCAGACTTTGATCTTCACCAAATGTTTAAATCTCATTCTCAGGTCGTGGATGTTGCGTCGTTATGTATTCAGCTAATTACTTGCCGAAACCACAAAGAATAAAAACACTTAACAGGCTTTACACGCAGAAAACGCAGAAGTTTGATTTTAAAAAATGATCAAACTCCTCTTGAAATAAGAAATACCTTCTGGGCAAAAATATCGGTTGTCAGATTTTTCTTTTGATGTTGTTTTCCATTTGAATATCTACTGGCTGAGG
>CAFUXE010000365.1:314302-331751 GCA_903364295.1 Serranus cabrilla | reverse complement strand
GAGAGGAGAAAACATTAAAAACCACCACTACAGCAGGTTAAATCTGTTATTCTGTATTGTTAAAATGGTGACAAGTGATGGAGACATACTCCTAACAGCTGCACAGTGTCTGTGAGACGGCACGGCCACCCAGCTGGAAGTGAAGGCATCTTTCCACCAGGATGCAGGTTGTTAAAGTGACTCTGCAGAGCCGGACTGAAGAGGACTTTTTGGACAAATGCTGGAGGGGATTTTGAAGCTTGTGGCGCTGACAGCGATGAGAGGTTACATTAAAAATTCAACATGGCTTTCCAGGAACACAGAGAGAGTCCCCAAGTGTCCGAGGGTGAATAGCTGACTTTTTTCTAACCTGAGCGATGCATTACCGTCGGTTAACAATTGGTGGTTATCTCCTAAACTAACAGTCTTTCAAGAAGCAAAACCCCTGTTCTGGTTTCTATATTAAGCTGCAGTAGAGAGATTTATGTCACTTTGACAATAACTGCTTGAATAGTCTAATCTCTTACTCTCTAACAGCACTAAGGCTGAGGTGTCTTTCACTCCGTCTCCCCTTTCCATTCTCTGTCACTGTCGAAAAAAGCATGAAAAATGCCCCCAAAATAAGCTTTGAATAGTCTTATCTCATCTAGTTGAGTCTCCGACTGCAGAAGCATCATTTTAATTAAAGATAAACTTCATTAGGTTTCACACAGAATGACAACTATGTGTTTTTTTGCCCCATTACTTTAATTAAAGGAGAAACAGGCCGAGAGCCTTTAATCTTTAATTCTAAAGTTTAACAACCTGTCCTGTAGTGCTGTAAAAAAAAAATCAAAGTATTGATGTTTATCTATACTGAATATTTTAGGAATTTCTGCAGTATCAATACACAGATACCAGCTGCCCTCTCTGCTCTCCACTGCTCATCACTCACATTGCTTTCTTCTCGTCTCATTCGCTCTGGTTGATTATAATAATTGGCAGATATTGTTATGGTCTTACCTCATTAAAGATGATGTCATGCTCAATTCTGCCCCGTGGTAATGAAAATGTTATTAAATATCGATCATTTTCAATGTGTTGCGTTACGGTACACCAGCGGTGGAATGTAGCTAAATTTAAGTAAATGTAAGTATTAATTCTGTACTTTAGTACAATTTTGAGGTGCTTGTACTTTACTTGAGTATTTTCATACTTTGTACTTTTACTACATATTAGAGGTGAATATTGTTCTTTTTACTCCATTATATTTAGCCGACAGCTTTAGTTACTGTTCAGGTCAGGATTTAACATAAAAAACAGGATCAATGTAAAATATTTTTTATAAATTAAAGCACATTAACAGAATATTAAGTAGTTAAAATTATCAAATGCATCAATAATAATAATCCATGAATATATTTGGAATATATAAAACAATCTGCGTAACAAGCACTTTGACTTTTTATGCTTTAAGTAATTTTGATGCTTACTTTTGTACTTTTACATATGTAAGTTTTGAATGCAGGACTTTTGTTTGTAGTGGAGTCATTTCACAGTGTAGTATTACTACTTTTGCTTAAGTAAAGGGTGTGAGTACTTCTTTTTTTAAGGAAGTGCAGCAATACAATCACAAGATTGTAGAGAAAAGGATTTTCACTGCTAGATAGACTGCAGGCTTAAAACTACGCTGCGGGGGACGTGTTTCCTTCTTCAGTCTGGATATAATCCAGAATTACATTAGCAGAACGAGGATCCACCATGAGGAGAATTTAATTTTTTTTCTTCTTTTTGTTATCATTGCTTTATATCAAATGAAATAACATCAATTCATCGTTTTGCCCCAAATCTCCTTTGTAGATCAGGGGGGAAAAAGCCCAGATCCCCTCATTTAAAGCCATGTCCCATTATCTCATCCATTTAACAAATAAGCATTAGCATTCACACTGACTGTGGCCGCTTGGCAGTCACTCAGTCTTTACCAGTCCCCTGATGTGTCTCTGCTCTGAGATCTTCTCTGCTCTTTAAATGAATTGTGTCGAGGGAGAGAGAGAAAAAATCTAAGAAATAAAACGAGTTAATGGAGTGAATCAATGAGATTCCATTAGCCGGTGTACCACACACACACACACACAGACACACACACACACAGAGGCATGGACTGGCCACTTAGTGTAATAGCTAAAGGTCTGACGTAGATGCGGGCTAATCAGGCTAATGCCGTTCAGCTTGTGAACAACAGCAGGACTATAAGTGCTGGAAGGACACCGGGCAGTTCGTGGGTGTACATTTCTGTTTGCCTGTATTTGATAAAGGATTTCTTTGGAAGCCGAGCGCTGCTTCATGTTTCTTTTGAGGCTTGTATCTTCAAGGACATCGTGTACGAGCTAAGGAAGCCCGGCTCAGTCTGCCTTGATCCAGAGCAACATATATCACCACAACAACTGGCCACACGCTCATGAAATATTCATATTCAGGCCCAGTGGGCGCTGCTGAAACACTTCTGCGATCCCTCAACACAACTGGAGGTTTTGGGAAATTTTTGTCAGAGCCGAACTTGCTGAAAGTATCAAAACTTTCTTGGGGGGCAGATTAGCATCTTATTTTCTGAATGCTTCTTCCTTTCTCAAGAGGAAAACATCTTTTTCAATTTTGAATATTTTATGAGCTTATTTATGCCTTCATGACAGCATCAACAGTAGATAGATGACAGGAAATGAGAGGAGAGAAGAGATTCAAACAGGCGATGGTCGTGTCAGTGAGGGATCATAGTACTACCCTGTCTCAGTGAAAAAAATGCATTTAAAGTTTATATCTATTAGGTATTTTGCTGTACAAATGCCTTATATTGAGGATTTTAAGGGGAGACGGAGAAGTCTGTTCAAAGGACAATTCAATTGTACAGTGTGGTCTAAATATGCGGAGATGCACATCTGCATTTAGTATCGTTAAATATGTAATGTACCATTACTAAATGAACAGGTAATTCCAAAATGATGTTGAAGCTGTTATTATAAGATAAATAGTTTTATCATGTTGCTCAGAAGAAAAAAATGTGGTTTATCTTATTTCAGCGTGGCATATTTGCCATAAACATTATTGCTGCATTACTATGAAATCTCCCAAAACACATGTAAACTTCACGGTCTTTTCTCTGAGGCCACTTCAGGACAAGTTTTTCGCCTCTGCTGGTAAGACATTAAAGAAAAACACTGCTGCTCCATTTCAGTGTTGTAAAATAAAAAAATACAGCCTCGCAGAGACTTAGGAGTTATATAGTGGCTGCAGGAGATTTTCTAACCTAGAGGAAAATAAAATGGTGCTTAAAAAGTGAAATAAAGTTTGTCCCTTTTATCCGCCCACGCTGCAGATCTCCGTCCATCTGAAGGAGGGCACAGACGGTCTGGCCACCTTGAAGAACAAGCCTCAGCTCCACAGCCTCGTGGCCAAGCAGCTCTGCCAGAACATCTCCGGCAAGAACACCATCATCTTCACCGGGCCGTCCATCACGAGCCTCAGCCTCTTCACCGAATTCAGCAAACAAGGTACACAAACAAGATGAGACGGCAGATCTTATTGATCCGTCTCTGTCTGAATAAACACCTTTCCTTCCTCTGTCTTTCTAGTCCTCCTCTGTCATCTCTCCCTTTATCTCATCTCCCTTCATTTTTGCATTTTTTATTTGTTTGTTTGTTTTTGTTGTGACAATTGCGTCCCCGGGCTGAGCAGCACAGAGAGGGAGACAGTCTGTTGCTTTTCACCTTCAGATGAGACTTCACAGCTACGACAGTATGCAGCTAGAATGATTCATGTTCTGTTCTTCGTCCGTCCGCACACCCCAAGTGAAGTAACCTGACGCTGCCAGATGGTCTGAAGCATCTGAGGCGCTGTCATCGGAAACTGCTTGGAAGAGGGCAGACACTTTAAAATACCCGATTGGATGAACCATCTGTCTATCACTGACAGACACTCAGGAGAGGAGCCAAAGTTCTGTGACGGATGCCACCGCAGCATCTAGTAGCAGCTAAACTCTCATTACAGGACGCTGATTGGTCAGATTATTATATATAAACAAGTGTTTTTATGATGCACAAAGCTGACGAAGTCAGTCAGGTTTCCAAATATTCCCATTTGGAAAATTCCTGAAACAAAGAGAAACATCATTTAATGTTTATTCTGCATCTTTGCAGCTAAATCTGATGTTTTTTTTCTGTTCAACCAGCATCGACCATAACCGTCCCAGAATGCATCACTGTAGACTTTTATTTGTCTATTGACTTGCATGTTACATCGTAGCAGATTCAGCGGGGGAGTGTTTAATCTTCTCACTAGAGCCCGACCAATATTTTTGAGCCCGATGTCAAATACTGTTTTTACAAGGGAAACATTCATTGATATTGATAAGGTGACTAATATAGTAATATAGTCATTTTTTGAGCTGGAATGAAAATAGACCTTTATTAAAGTGGATTTTGCCAGATTTTTCTTAACTCTGCAAAAGTACCCAGGGAACTACTTTCTCAAACTTTTTATAAATAATATTAAATATTGTTACATTGTCAGACAATTCTATAAATGATAATTGATAAAAATGATGATTAGGAATAACTGTTCAGTTCAGTGAATATTAAACAAAAATAATAAAAAATAAATAAAAACTAACATAATTTCTAAATCACGGCAAGCAACATTTTCTGCATTATATATTGTGTAAAAAAGTTTCATTACGGCACACATCAAACAGCACATACGCCTTTGATAGGCCAATAATATCTTTAGTGTCATGGACACTTAAATGAAACACAAATTACTGTAAAACTTGACAACTAGAACTTCTGATATGCTCAATATGCTGTAATTTATCAGAAGGAGATCTGCAGGAAGTCGTTTTGGGGGAAATGATGATATTTAATGCTGATAATGTGTCTTTGAAGCTGGTTTCCACAGAGCTCTGATTTCATGCTCATTAAACCAAAGGCATCTTTTATAACGAAAGCATAATCCTGCTTTAGTCAGGGTGAGTCACGTTTGAATTCTCTTCACTGACCTGTTTTCTTCTTTCGTAATAAAAGAAAAAGTGGGACAATGTCATCGTGCCATAAAAGGCGAAGAACGAGCAACTCACTGCCAGCAGAGAACAGATATTCAGCAAAACACATCAGGTTTTCTCTGACGATATCATCAGCACGACTTGGAAATTGAAAAGTTTTTACGTTCCAGCTATCACGAATGCTCCGTCACTAAACAATAACAGAGGAGCAATTTTAAACTCAACCGGGCAGAGCAGCAGAACGCCAAGTAAAGAAGATAGAATCAATATCTTGTCATACTAATTGGGCAAAGCTACCACGAGGCATCCAGCCGAAAATAAAACTCTGTTCTGAGCTCACAAAGCCATTGTCCAACATTTTTATGTCACATTTATCATACTGGATTAATTAGCGGAGTTAATTACCTCTCCAGCACTTACTGTGGAAACACACACACACACACAGATAGAAATCACTCTCTAAAATGAGAAGTTGAACAAATCGGCAGCACTCAGCCACATGATTGTTTCAACGCTGCTCATCCATGTTTGAAATAAAGCAACTGAAAGGGTGGAAAGACAGAGATGGAATAATAAGAAGAAATGGTGCAGCTGTGACAGAGATTTACAGGCGACAGTAGTTTGTTCAGTGAGTTTTGGTTGAACTCTGAGGCGTGAAAAGTATAATAAATGACCAGGATCAACTGCAGGGATGGATGAAACTAAAGACGATCTTCTCCAATTACTTGTTCTATAAAATGTCAGAAGAAAGCCTGAGGTGCTTTAATTAAACAGGTCAATTGGATTCAATTGATTTAATTTAATAAACAGTCACAGAAAAAAGAGCAAATATTCACATTTAAGTTTTACATTTTTGCTTGAAAAATTGGCTAAAGAGGAAGAATTAATTTTGCATCAGTGACCCGATTGCCTTCACTACCTGCCGCCATCTAGTGGATGAAACAGTTCAATGCCAAAATACATGCTTTCAATATTATCTTTCAAGTGTGCAATTTGGTATTGCGTGACTGACCCTATTGCCTTGCCGGCGGTCTTTTCTAGTTACTGAAGTTATTCCCGTCACCAATGCTAACATGTCTTTGTATCTTCCTCTCCAGATATCTACTGTTGTGGTCTTCTGAGCACCAGGAAGAGCGACTGTACAGGTTTACCACAGAACATGCTGGTGTGCGGCTCCACGCCAGCGCAGCGCGGCCAATCACGAGTCATGATGAAGGGCACCATGTCGCTGATCAGCTGGTACAACAAGGGACACTTCAGGTTCCTCACCAACGCTTATTCTCCCACAAAACAAGGTAAACGCTGCTCTGATGCACCAGAACTGAAACTGGGTGTATTTGTCTCACTGAACTGTAAATATTTTATGAATTTTAGTACTAACAGGAGACAGAACATAATACAGGATGCATTTGTGTGCAAAATGCATGTAGGAAACCACAAATGTACCATAATATTTTCTTCAGTGAAAATAAGATTAGCTTCACTGTGTGCAAGCTACAATCAGGTGAAATTGGCACCTCGTTAAGTATTCGTGTCAGGAAAAATCAATGAGAGCTTCTAATCCACGATAATCCATTTCCAGGAGGCGACAGGATCGTGATATTCCCTCCTCTTATAGTGTAATCCAGTCTCTTGAACAGTTTTGTTGGTTTTAAACCCGGTTGACGGCTGCGGGAGCTTTTTGAATGAAGTGTGTGGAAGCACAGCCCCAGAACAGTTAAACTGTTATTATCCAATATTGATTTTTCCCTCCTCTGTGTGTGTGCGTGGGTATGTGTGTGCTCGGTTTCTCACTCTGTACAAAAAAAGGAACAAAATGAATTTCCACTCCCATCAGTAACAGTAAGATTTTGTTCTTATTATCAAGATTATGTGTAATACAATTATCTTATGGTAACTTAGATGATAAGCCTGAAAAAGCTTGGTACAACAGCACTGTTATGAGGATATTGTTAAATTTCATATTTCATTATTTACCATTACATTAAATGAAATACTGATGATTTATTAAATCTGTAGTTTTAGATAACACACACTGACTATGTCACAAATTCTTCCTCTTTAGCTAATCAACAAACGGTTAATGACAGCAGTCTGGATTTAGTGCACAGCTATTTTAAATATTTCAAACACAGCCTGAGTGTCTGTCTGAAGTAAACAGAGCCGCCCAGCAGGGAGCGCAGAGTGAAGAGAGCGGCTGAAAACAGAAATAGTAACAAGGTGCACCTGGGCAGCCTCCTGCATATAAAGGAGCGCTTCTCCTCCTCTCTCTCATCTAGTTGCCGGCCACATAATCTGGAGGAAATGAGTCTCTCCTGTTGGATCTCTGCTGTGTGATGCTCACTGTCATTTTGTGCTGTGTGTGTGTTTGTTGCAGGAATCATCATTAAGAGGAAAAGTGGGGAGATCCCGTGTCCTCTGGCTGTCGAGGCCTTCGCGGCGCATCTCAGCTACATCTGCAAATACGACGACAAGTACAGCAAGTATGTAGGACAAAGCAGGTGGATTCAAGACGAAACAACATCTTTAAACTGCTTTCATGTCTCAATCTGTTCTATTTTAGACATAACATAACAAATTCTGCCATTAAAGTGACAGATGCACCTTTACCTGCTCTGGTGTGACCATTAGCTTAACTCAGTGTAGAGGAATGGATTTTTAGAAAGAAATTGGGGAACTGTTCCAAACAACTTTTTTTCCCTTTTGGACTTTTGATGAGATAAAACAAGACATTTGAAGACATCTCCTTGAGCTTTGTGCAGTTTTATCTCCAAAGTAATGAATTTTGTAATGCTGTTAGTTAATGTAAGCACATGTAAAGTTTATATTGCTCTGCTGCTGCTGCAGTCCCAGATAAACTCACCTCACAAGGTTTTGTTCCTGCTTGTGTTCCCATCCAGCCTAATGATGAAGTAACTGAGTCATGAAAACGTGTGTGCCATTTTTCTGCTTATTTATTTCTGTGTGTTACACGGTAAAGCACGTTATTCATAGTGACACATTATTCACTCATTTACTAGAGCACCTTTGAGTAGAAACCCTGGAGTAAGAAGCTGTTTCTCTCCCACAGGTACTTTATCTTCCATAAGCCCAACAAGACCTGGCAGCAGGTGTTCTGGTTGAGCATCAGCATCGCCATCAACAACGCGTACATCCTCTACAAGATGTCTGACGCCTACACGGTCAAACGCTACAGCCGAGCGCAGTTTGGAGAGAGACTGGTCAGAGAGCTGCTGGATTTAGACGACTGCTCCCCCACACAGTGAGGCGCAGAGGAGGAGGAGGAGGAGGACCACAAGAAAAACACACACACACACACACAAACACAAAATCCCCACACTTACACTTCATTGCAGTCGTACAGACTCCGTGTCTGTGTGATAATACTGAAGCGGTGCCAAGCCTGGCATGTCTCTCTTCCTCTAGTTGTTTTCTGTGGTACTGTAAATATTCACCGCACACTACACAATAGAGAATCACGAGCCATGGGACAGTCCACATGCCTCAACTGCAACTTTTAACCACACAGTTTTACTAAGGATTTGTCAGCAGGAGCTCGTTCACAAGCAGAGACGCAGGCGGGAACAATGAAACGGGGACGAGTTCACCCTTAAATGATGTCAGTAATCGATACGAGCCTGAATCTCCCGCGTGAGTGTTCAGACGTCAGGCTGAAAGGCTACATGTAGCTTTATATCTACACTCTGCAAAAACACCTGTGACCCTGTAACAAAGCTTAGTAAAGCAGGACTCTGGTGTGTTCACTCGCTGCATGCATAAAGAATCTGGATCGTGATGTTCTCTTGTTCGGTGTGAAAATGATTTCTGCTCCAGGTGGGTTTTGAAACTTGGATTTATTTATTTTTTGTGTGTGTGTGTGTGTGTGTGCGTGTATGTATTTAGCAAGTGGAACTGCCATTTGTGTGCGCGGCATTGAGCCTGAGGATGTAAATGTACGGCTATTGTGACCCAGATGTGTCGTGTTGCTGCATACTGTGCTCGCTTAGAGGAAGACTGTCAGGTGACGGGAAGCCACACACAGCAGTGTGCCACCAAATCTCAGCCTTTCACTTCAAAAGAGCCCAGAAAAGAACAACAAACAGACTCGATTTGGGGATTTTATTAGAAGCCCCTGAAAACTTTGCTTCCAATTTTCAGGATTTCTCTGAAATGCTAAATATACATTATTAAAAAGTTAAGTTTAGGAGGGGAATTCTTAAGTTTTAATTATTAAAACCCTTATTATTTATTAGGATTTTAATACTTCATCTTATCTGCTCCATGAGGACTATGTGGGTGTGTTTGAACATAAACTAAATCTATAAACTAAATCCTGATGGGTGCACAGAAACCTCAATCCAGTGAAAAAAAACCAAACAATTTTCTCATGTCAAATATCCAAAACTGCTCAAACTTGGCAGAAAATCATGTGCTCATGTGGGAACATCCCTCTTAGTAAGAAGCAGATTGACAAAATGTTTTTTTCAGGGTGTTTAACAAAAAAAACGAATCATAAATGGCATCAAATCTGCAACCTACTTTTGCACTCTCAGGCCGATAAACTCATCTTATTGGTCTGTTTGATTACTCATGTAGTTAACTGCTTTGCAGGGCACAACAAGTTCAAAATCTCCTTGATTGAAATGTTAAGTAAGCCAGCGTTGCTAAGCAACGGGTACAATCTTGGCAAGTGGGCAAGTGTTTGGATAATATTGCTTGGCAAGATTTAAGTACAGGAAGTAAAAGCTGAATCACTGGCGGCTCATGAGATGTCTGAGGAAAACCAAATGTTTGCAACTAATCATTGTGTTGATGGAAAGCTAATGGGCTGTGACTTGCTTTTTTCACGCACCCCTGGGCCCTCATTACACAGAAATATCATCAGTGCTTAACCTGTCTTAGCTTAAGACAGGAAAAACCTATCTTTGTTTAAAGGAATTCCCAAACTCATGGCTGTGTCTTATCCCATCTCAGACCTCATATCTTATCTTAGCTTAAGAAATATCAGTACGGCTCCTACCGTTTGTGAGCAAGAAAAACTCCTGGAAAATGTCCTGGAAAGGTCCTGGAAAAAAAAAAGACAGGTGTTTAATTTTATCTGTCAGGAGGCGACAATACTAATCGTGCCTGTGGAGGAAAGGAAAACCCACCTTTTAAGGAAGTTTTCTTGTCAATCATTATATGTATTTTAACTTAATTAATTAAAATAATTGTATTTAAAAATGTATTAAAATGAAAAAATAATAATTAGTATATGGTCTGGGAAATGTCCCATCTTTATTGTCCTTGCCATACAGATGTAACAACAATGCTGCATATTGAATGCCTTCCTAATTTAAGATTCCCTACTTTCACTAATTTGGGACCATTCTGTAATCACTGAATTCCATTAATGACATAAGATATCCTAAATATCACCCTAAACTGAGATAAGATATGATTTCAGAATTATGAAGTGTCCCAGAAAGTCATTTAAAACTGAATAATTACTATTTATGAGTACCTATATACCATCTATTGTATGTTTTTAATACTATCTCATCTGAAATAGAAGCAAGGGTTTCCTCCAGTAGCACATTTCTTGCCAAGTTCACAGATTTCGACCCGCCTCCAGCTCGTGTCCAGCCAGTGATAGTGTGAGTGCACTGCTGTCTGTCGCTTTAACTCGGACTCTACAGTCCACTTCGCTTTGCTTATCATGTTATGCAGTCAACATGTTATTGTCATGCCAAAACCCCGTGATGAAGATTTTAAGTGAAAGGTTTTGATGTGTGCTTGCTCAATCAGCATGGTTTCGATGTGTGAATACATATTCCAGTGAGGCAGAGCTGTGATTCGCTGGCAGGACTCATGCACTTTCTCCCATAACAGTCTGGCACTTTGAGGAGAGTTGTAAAGTTAGCGACATGTTTACTAGATAATCCTTTTAGTTTTGAACCCAATGATAGTATACACTGCTCTCAGAAAAATATGGAAAATATGAATAGATAAGTTCTGTAAATATACGTAGATAAATTATTATATAAAAATACGCCAATGAAATAAGACTGATAATTAATGAGTATAACCAAAACAGAAAAAAATCCACAGTAGATTTAGAGTACACGGTACAACGTATGTATGTGTATATTTTGTTTACAAATACTGTGCTGAGTGTATGTCCATAACCACTCCGTCACTGAGACTCAAGATTGTGATTTTTTTAACTTTTTCACTAATCCAAAGCATCGTTATCGTTATTGTCATCGTGGCTCTTGTCGTTTTGTGTCTAATCACTGTTCAACTCAAAGTATCACTGTTAATCTGAAGAGGCGCCCCCTGTCATGTCATGTCACTGCCGACTCGTGGTTTTAATACAGCGCTCAAGACTGACAAATTATACTCACATATAGTATGAAACTGAACGGGTCATGTTGTGGAAATGAAGTTCAGCTGCAGCCGTTTTAGTAACTCATCCTTCCTGTTCGACTGCATGTCTGCTGTAATAAAGGACAAATCCACACGACTGAAAAACTCCGATAAAAGACTAATTTCACACCTCACTGAATAGCAGTGTTGCACTAATTACATTAACAGGCACAAAATATTCATTTTTTGCCTTTATTTTGAAAAAAAAAGACAATATTCCTACTAAGCTGATGCAAATGAAAGTGAACATTCCACTAATATTCCTGTTTATATGCAGTTTTGCATACTCTGATTAAGTAAACATGCTTGTGAACGGCTTCTTGTGCTAATGTTACTTCTTTGCATCAAAATAGTATTTTTTTCTGACTTTTTTCACCCCATTTAATTCCAAATGTTTTGAGTAGATCCGCATTGCATTGTATTCCAGCTCACCAGACATTTCCACACAGGTGACACTGATAACGAGTCAAACTGACCCAGCCCTGCTGCCTGCCGAGCACACCTGCTGTCAATCAGGAATAAATTGCTGCATGAGCTCAAGTACGACATTATTTAGGGTTCTCTTTGTGTGGGGGAGTAAAAATAGGAAGCAAAAAAGTCCCTTTAAATTAATAATTTCCTATTTCTCTTCCGAGAAGTATGAAAAAGTTCCTCCACTCTAAAAAAAATTAAATAAATAAGAAAATACCACCAGTTTTAATCAGTCCTATAGGGAGAAAACACAACCTATAGTAGGTAGATTAATCTCTCTGAGGCCGTGATGCATGCATGTGAAAGTGCAAGGCTTGTTTTTTTAGTTGGGGTAGGATGCAATCATCACTAACCGGAGCAGAAATAGAGGCAGTGTGGGAATAATAAAATCCAGCTCTTTAAGCAAAATAACCCCTGGATTGCTTCACATAATGGTAAACAACATATGCAAGAGTATCCAAGGGGGGATTTCTCCTTTACACATATAAAAATGAGCTGCATTTGTAAAAGGTGTCACACAAACACCATGTGTGTGTCAGCCGCAGAGGTGCTCTGCAGTTCCTACATCACTGACCACAAATGAGAAGAAATTATGCACCAGGGACTCTGCAAGGCCGCGCTTCCTTGGCAACAAATTATATGTGAGTGTTCGAGGGAGATAAAGGGGTAGTTTTTGAAGTTTTCTGCCCATGTGGCAGTATTGTTATCACCCAAGCTGCAGCCTGAGAGCTAAGCAGCTTCACGTTGTCTCCGTTTTATCATCTATCAGAATAAAGGGCCGAGGATTGTCCCCCGTGATGCTTTTGTTCATCTCGTTCGGTGTGTTTTAGCCCACATAGATCAAAAAACATGGCTTCATTTAAAATCTTCAGGTTGATCTCTGAAGTGATTATTCTGTCCACTCGGCTCCGTTGATCCGCCATGAATCAGATATTTCTACAGTGCCTTTTCCACGTATTCCCCCCTCTCTCATCACAGTGGTTTAGTGTTGTTGATGTCCTAAAAAGCAGTCGATGTGAATGATTAGAACTGATTAGATTCCTGTCCTGCATGGTATGAATAATAGAAACTAGAGAAATAAATCTGTCACCTCTGCGCTCGTGTTTTAGTAGCTGGAAATGTTTTATGCAGCCCTGTTCCCTTTCTCCCTCTGCTGTAATGTTTCACCTCAAGTAATATTTCAAATTATCACACAAGTCAACACCACATCCTTTAATATGAGTTTTTACCACATCTTGAAAACATAAACATGTCCAAATAAAACTCCTTTGTATATTGGGTCATTTTACCCGTTAGAAGAAATGACAGCAGACGCCAGTGATGGATGTTTTTGTTTACATGGGTGAACTACTATGTAGGAGCCTAGTTTGTATCGTGGAGGAAAGAGGTGAGCCCCACTAAAGTCGCCTTAAAAACAATTAAAATGAAAAACAGATGCCACTTTGATGGGTCTCACTAAAATAATAGTGGATGTTTCTCTCACCAGTTTGTCTCTTTTTACAAATAGCAGAGACGTGTGATTGCTTTCATTTAAGTCAGACGTGCAAATGGGAGTAAACAAAGACGGACAGGGAGCAGAGAGGTACTAATATTTCCACTATGACAGTCTGTCAGACGAATGATGATCCCCCAAAAAAGAAATAAATCACCCTCACTGTCAGTCGTTCTGTGGTAATGAAAAGCAGAATAATAAATGTATAAAATGTTTGTGTTGAGCTGTATGTGCCAGTGTGCCATCTCTGTACAGTGTGTCTGTGTTTATCCGGCGAGCGAGACAGTTGTCATAAGAACGAGTAAAGATATTTAATATTCTAAGTCATTAACTGTGGATGTGATGAAGAATTTAAATGGCTGACCTCAGGGCTTCATAACTAACTGCTGTACACTTATTGGAATAACACACTTACTAACTTCTGTAACCTTTCCAGGTGCTATCAAACCACTATACAAGTAATAGTAGAAGTTAGATTTGTCGTCGTTGTTGCGAGCTCAGCAACCAAATAGTGAACACCAGGATCAGAAATGTAAGAAATATTGATGTTACCAGGCACCAAAAGCAAATTAACTGGATTTCACTTCATATGATTCTGGTTTGTGACGGCGGCTGCAGGATGTTGAGCACTGTGGGCTGAAGTGTAATCTAGGTTCACAGGAGCGATGTGTGTATGTGCATGTGTAATGTTCACATTGGATTGAATAATATGTGTAAAATAACTGGTGTACGCTGGACCAAATAACTTTCTAAAAAATGTGTGTGGTGATGAGTTGTACAAGGTTGTTGTGTAAATGTGTCTTCATTAAAAACTCGCCACGTGTGGGTGCTCCACCGGAAACTCGGAGAAGCGTATTACTCTGTAGCACATGATTGGAAATCAGGAGGGAGGCGCAGATTCAGTGTCCCTGTGTTTGCTAAGCCTTCTGTGCAAATATAATATTTACGTGTTAGCTTTTAAACTCAGCAAAGACACTCAAAGACACACTTTTCCTGTTCATAGTTCAGGGATTGTATGGAAATTATTGGGGTGTGAGGCGGGGCTTGACTTTATGTTTAACTTTCTAAAGCACTTCAGTCTGATATCAGACTGAACTGTCCGTCTGCAGAAAATATCCAACATATCCACAGAAATCTAAAAGAATTTTAAGTTGACACTGACCAATAGCCATCAGGACAAAAAATTACAATATTAATACAAATACCGGCACCCTTATTATGTTAGTTATGCCGATACCAATGAAGTACTTCATTAGGTTACTTTTCTTCATTTAATACCCATCTTAGTTAAAAGTAATCCCCTGTTAAACTAATTGAATTGAAACCCTCTGTTTCATGGTATGTTGACAAAACTAGTTAACTTGGTGGTTAGTTGGTTGATTTAAATTCCAGAAGGCAAGAAACAAAATCACTACACTTGACGGAGAAAAATAGCTTCAACACTAACCCTTAAAAAAAATTAAGTAAAAGTATAAAAGTATCAGCATCAGTCACATTCCACCTTTGATTTTATATATATAATACATCTTAAAAGGAAAGGCTGAAATAACACACATGCTCCCCAACAAAAGCAAAACTACCCTTTCGGCATAAATAAGACATCAGCCCAGCTTTTCTGACCCCTGTTGCCTCTTTAATAACTTTCGTACTTTCCCTCATTGGATAAATATCCTCATGAACACACAAGATGCAAAACTACCGTGTGAACTTATTCTGTGTTCTGCTGCTATTAAAAAAAGTCAAAACTAACAGGATGAAATATTTTAAATGTGTGTGTGTGTGTGTGTATTGTTATGTGCTGGAGGCATCTGTACTATGAAGATTATCTGTTGTATAACCAGAAGAGCATTTCTGCAGTGCGATGGTCTGGCAGGAAGCCCATCTGATGTTTCACAGGCCTTTGATCGTGCTGGAGTTTTGCCTTCAGCACTCGAGCAACCAAACCTGCAAGTTAACTTGTAATGCCAACCTGCTCCTCTGTATTTGTTGTTAGATGATGATGGGCTGGCTCTTCATGCCATTTCTCACCTTGTTTGACCTGAAGTATAAAGGAAGGACTCTCCTTTGTGCAGCTTCTTCCAGGGACTGACGGTGTTGTGTGGTGTGTGAGTGCATTCTCTAAGTATTTTACTTTTGGTTTGAAAAGCTGTCAAGGATACAGCTGGGATACATGTGGCTAAAAAATTAAAGTTATGTGCAAACCTTGACGGCGTTTCACCAGCTAACATTCAGTGCTCCGTCTCTGCTCTCACAGCTCTGTAGATCCGCTGCCATTTTGCACACACAGTATCTAATAAATGTTCCTGGTTTGGTAACCTGGCTTGTTCAGAAATGTGTTATGATTATGGAAAGTATTTAATGTGTTTCACTTGTACTGCACGCAGAAACAGCAGCGGACACTGCAAAGATGGATGTTCAATATATGGAATGAGTATATATCACTTGAATTGCCCTGTAATGTAACTAGAACAGTAAAGGAAGAGCAGCAGGAATGAGATAAGACAAACTGAAGGCAACCATCACAATAAAATAAATAAAAATACTGCTCTTTCTTTATAATACAAACTACTAATTGTGTATGTAGGTCAACTTTACTGTAACAACATAATTCTCTGCATTCTCTGCTGGGTTGAAGGACGTTAAAGAAGGATTTGTAGCTTCTTTGCAGCAACATCCATGTTTAAAGCATTACTTATCGTCATGGCTACATATGAGTCATTACAGACATGGAGGTAAACTGTTAACTGACAAGTTGACAGAATTATACGACTGCGAGGCAGTAGTTTCAGGTTTTTTTTAAATAAATGTAGCTTTCACTGTCAGAACTCATTGCATTTGAATGAGGTATTTTCCCTTCCTGCTCCGCTCTGCACAGAATGTGACAAAACCTGACATGTTTAAAAAGCTCAGAGGAGATTGCAGAGTGGCATACGCTCATAAACCCCCCTCATCACCACTTTAAGTCAAGTGTTGATTGATAAGACAGACAGAGAGTTAAAGAGTAAAACAAATCAGGCCTGGAAAGGATTTCAGCACCACCATCAGTGTCTGAGAGGCAAAAACCTGCTGTGCCACTTTTACTATCATTCCTCTTTAAAAGGCTGGCTAATAAGTGTTGGAGTGAGTATAATACAGTTAGTTAGGGAAATTATTAGGGTAGTAAAAGCCATTAGTGAGGGCAGTAATGTTCTAACTAATGGCTGTGACTACAGAGAAAGGCCTCTCTGTCCAACTTTAGATGTAATATGAAACCAAAGCAGCAGAGGGCAGCAAACTATAATTCTCTCAGACACATTAAAGTCACTCTGACCATCAGCTCATTGATCACACACTGAGGGTAAATGGATTATAATTGGTCTGAGCATCAAAGTGAGACTGTATAATTGAATTATTTTGCGCCTTATTGATGAGCGACTGGCTGACCTCCTAAAACCGGTTTGTAACTCCAGCAGCAGCCTCCAGGAAGAGGCGGTTTGGCAAAAAATAGTGGCATGTTATCCCATCTGCAGAGCTGCAAGAAGCTTTCAGTGAAAATATTATTTCTGCCTCTGACTGTGTGTGTGTGTGTGTGTGTGTGCGTGAGAGAGAGAAAGAGCAAGTGATGGAGAATCAAGCAGCTCTGTTCTCACCCATGCCTGAAGGTAAAACTTATAATGATTTCTGCAGAACAGAGAGACCTGTGGAGAAGTTACACAATAGCACACATCAGAAGAGCCGAGCGCTGAGCTGCAGCTTGTTTTCAGTGCTCAGACAACCACCGTCAGCTCCCAGGGGGGCACACACACACACACACAGGAGAGGCCGGAGCAGTGCACAGACAGACAGACAGACATATTGAGTGTCACACGTGAGGGAAAATGGGCAGCGATATTGGTTAACATAGTAAATAGTTAATTAGTTCTCATTTGATTGTTATAGTCCGAGAGTGGAATTGATTTTGTCGCCTCCTGCTATTGCTCTATGTGGGATTAGTGCGTCCTGCCAACAAGAAGCTGCTGAAGTCCAGGGAGACACAGACGGAGGGATGAACTGCTAAATAAATGCACTTCTTATCATACTACATACTAAAC